>OZ023321.1:16944270-17254270 GCA_964007375.1 Ophion obscuratus | reverse complement strand
TAAACACGTCGTCTGAGTCATCCCTTCATATCGCACGTGTTTGCACGTGACTTCGTGTGAGTGCCAGCAACTGAGAGAACAGAGGGAGAGCTGGCAATGCCAGAGACAGTAACAGAAAGAGAGAGAGAGAGAGAGAGAGAGAGAGAGGGATGGGGTGAGAGAGCAAGACAGGAAATGTTGAGGAGCAAGTGAATGAGTGAAATGAATATAAAGCTCATAGATCCAGCACATATATGCTAAACCATCAAAAACGCCTATCACACAGCGTGGACTCATTTATACACCATCTATAAAGTCTCCAAGGTTTCATTATCTCGATATATTACAGCAGTTATTAACCTATTGATTTTTGAGTTATACATTCATTTATGGGGCATGAAAAAGATGTTTTAATTAAGTTTAGCCAATATTCTGAAAAAATAAGCTCATCCAGAGCATTCAATTTTCACAGGTAAATAACATTTATAATCTTTTTATAGATTTTTATAGAAATTTAATAATATATCTATGGCTGTCCATTATTATTTGAGTTAAAAAATATATAAAATATTTATTAGCAATATATGATATGCAAATATATATCTAGCATATACCTTCGTATATAAGACTTCGTATATATTTATGTATTGTTGTTATAATAATATAAATAATGAATAATTTTTAATAATGTGTTAACAAATATACATATGTTAATATATAATTAAAAAATATTCATTAATATATATATATATATATATATATATATATTCCCCATCCTTGATCGCCTGTAAAATTTGCTTTTTCGATACATCGATTTTTACCTTACTACTAAATCTAGAAAAATGCTGACCATATGGATTATGTGAGAGCTGAATGAACATTGAACATTAAAAATATTTACGAACCGTTCGGGCAACGACTTTTCCTTCTGTTCCTTTTTTTGGCAAAAATCCCCAAGATTTTGTCGCTTGTTCCGTATGGGATCTAGACACACAAAAAATGCATGTCCGTGGAACGGGGTAGAAATGAAATCCAGCGCTCACGTTTCCAGATACAGTTCCTGACGTGGGCAGATTCGTCCGGATTCTTGGCTTTTTTTTCATCAAGTCACGGGGAATTGGGTGCATGTGAAATGCTCGAAAGTACATTGCGAGTTCGTTACACACGAGGGCCGCTTTTTTTTTTCTTCTTCATCTGTCGAGTACACACCTCGCGACGAGGGAGAATGACATTTCAGCGGGTTGCATGCGCGCACGCTTTCGCATAATCGCACCTGCTATTACTTTGGCAGTACGTGCGAGCGGTGCATGAGTCGGAGTGTAAAAAAAAAAACGTGTACGAGTGTGAATGAGCGGGAGAAAGAGTCGAGCATAACGTAGCTAGGAGCGTAAAAACGTGGAACAGGGGAGGGCGGCGGTGGAGGGAGATTGAGAGAAGGGGAAAGGATAGAAAGCAGGGAAAACCACCTCGTGCAAGGAGGATCGATAACCCCGACCATACTCGAATGAGCCTTGCCGAGCCTTGAGGCACACACGATACGAACGATCCATTAATTTACTTCTCGGTTTGCATCGTTTTTCGCTCTATGCATCGCCGCGAGAATGCACCGACGGTGCAATTGCGGTCAGCTCCAGCAATTCAATTGCCTCAAATTCCCTTAAATAATAGTAATGATGGCGCTGATTATGGTAATTATAATAATAAATTTTAATGCGAATTTGTGCGGTTGGAAAAATAAGAGGGGTGGGGGGCCGTCGTGCGATCGAAAATTGCACTTGGATCATTTTCTTTCGTTTTTTTCGGTCGGGATAGAAGCAATTTTATGAAACCGTTCGCGGTTCGGGACGGAGGAAAGTAGCTTTTTTCTGTCTGTAGGATAATGGATTGAAAAAAGTCACTATTCTTCGAGGATTTTTTAAATTTGTACTTATATTTAGAGAGGGAGAGAGAGAGAGAGAGAGAGAGAGAGAGAGAGAGAGAGAGAGAGAGAGAGAGGGTGCCTCTATCTGGGATACATGGAAAATTATTTTGTTTCAATTTTATTTATCATTTAGTGGACGAGTGGAGATGATTATCGTAATACTACACAACTATGGTCCAGATTTGTCGACTATGGTTCAGATTTGTCAAGTTTCAGATTTGTGTTTTTCCACTAAAGAATGGATTTATATATTTAATACCTCGATTTTATATATTCACTTCGGATTTATATATTTGAGGGGCCAGACCACTTTAGAGCCCCGAAAAAGGCTATTTTCGTGATTTTTTTTCAGGATTTTATAAAAGATATGAATATAAAAGTTGTTGGGCTTGATAAATAAAGTCTTGAAATACATATAAAAAAAGTTTTAATTCATTTTCATCCATTTTTAAGGCGTTACCCCCACTTGTAGAGCAAAAAAGGCCTTTTTCATGATTTTTTTTAAAGAAAACTACAAAACTTTTTAACCGATCAATATACCATCTTAAAGAACACATCTTGAAGAACTTTCTGTAATTTTTTTATTGAAAAATATTACATTGTTTAGTGGCAAATGGCCGTCAATGAAATAATGTTTTTATATACACAGTTTGCGGTGACCAACATTGCGGCGAAGTGGATCATCTGAAAAAAAAAATGCGGATGGATTTAGTCAAATATAAGTATAAACTAGTCTTTAATAGAAGGATTTTAAAAAATATTCATTTTTCACAAAATGGCGGACAGTCAAAGTTAATGGTTCGATTTTAACGAAAAAAACGGCCGTTTTTTGGCTATAACACGGCCATTTTTTTTTTCGAAAATAAAAAAAAAAAAATCGAACGATTAAAGACTACATTTTTATGTATTAAAATGCCTGCAAAATTTCAAGAAGATCGGTTTATTGGTGTTCGAGTAATCTTGGTCACCGACTTCAGAAATGCCATTTTGAGAAAAACGCGTTTAAAGTTTCAATTTCCGGTCGTTTACACTACGGATTCTTCTCTTTCAACGCTCATATCTCAGTCAATTTTGTTCGGATCGACTCGAAATTTTCAGGACATATTCTCAGATACTTATACTTCAAAAAAATGTAATAAAAAAATCGATTTTTTCAAAATCGCAAGTGGGGGTAACCCCTTAAGTACAAAAACTATAGTTTAACGTAACGCCTCAAAAATAGGTGGGCTAGGTAGCTCCATCACAACTCGGCAACGGCTTGTCTGAAACAAAAAAATTCAATCCATTAGGTTCAGTATAACACCAGCTATAAAATGACCCTCGGATATAAAGTTTTATCAAATAATAAAAAAATGGCAGATGAAAAGCGAAAAAAGTATTTAAAAAACACGTTTTTTCGCAGTTTTTTGGCAAAAAAGAGTAAAAATAAATATTTTAAAACCATCGAGGGTTATCCTGTTGCGAGTCATGTTTACAATATGTGGTTCAAGAGAATCGGTTTATTAGTTTTAGAGATACGATGGAGCTAGATTTTGAAAACGTTGTTTCGAGAAAAACGCGCTTGTAGTTTGTACTATGAAAAACTCTTACCTAAACTTAATCGGCAATTCCTGCACCGTACAAAATACCTTCTGATTGCTCATCATCGTTGATTCTTCAAGTCTTGCTTGCTTTCGATTTTTTGAAATTTTCTAAGTGGACTGGCTCCTTAATAGCCGCAGCCAATGCGATTTTGCTTGAAGAGGTATGTAGGGGAGGGGGGGGGGGGGTTGAAATTCCAAACTTTGAATGCTCCGACGGTTTAAAATTCCGAATTTTGATATTCCGAATTTCAAGATGGGGCCGCGTTGAAGTTCCAAACTTTAAATGATCAGAACGCTCAAAACTCCGAAAGAATACTACCCCGAAACATCAAAACTCCAAAAGAATTTTACACGAAAGACCAAAATACCGAAAATCTGAACACCGTCAAAATAATTCGGCTATGGAAGTTTTAAAAGTATCAAAATTTTCAATTCATCGACGAATTATTTCAAGAATTTTTTATTTATTAAGAATTGATTTTGCCTTAATTTTGGAATTGTCTAGATAATGTTATAAGTTCTATATAATTTACAGTCACCTGTGTAGACTTTCGTTGGCATGATCGTGAAATAATTCGTCGATTTATTGAAAATTTTGAAACTATTAAAACTTCCATCGCCGAATTATTTTGACGGTGTTCAGATTTTCGGAGTTTTGGTCTGTAGTGTGAAATTCTTTCGGAGTTTTGATCTTTCGGGGTAGTATTTTTTTCGGAGTTTTGAGCATTCTGATAATTCAAAGTTCGGAATGTCAACCCGGCCCCGTAGCTGGACTATAGTTGTGCAGTTTTGTGGTTAATATTGAACGAAAATGGAAATAACATGAGAGACAGTCAGGGAAGAAGTGGGCAGGGGTCACTCAAGATTCTTTTTCCTGTACCAAAATATTCAATTTAAACGGATTCATAATCCATTTCATTTGTTTAAAGCCCCTATCTGGGATGCATGGAAAATCATTTCACTCCAATTTAATTTATCATTTAGGAGACACGTTTGTTGGTCCATACACTCACACATACGTATTTAGTCATTAATAATAATCTTTGTGGACGGGCGGAGATGATTTGGTGTGGAATGAAAATTGAAATAACACATGAAGCAGTCAGGGAAAAATGGGCTGGCGTCCATCAAGATTATTTATTCTGTACCGAAAGATTCAATTTAAATGGATCTATTTAGATTATTTAGAGAAGTACGGTTTTTAAAAATACTCATTGATGCATTTTCGAGAAGTTGATAACAAATGTGTCGCCATGCTCGAACGCTATAGTAACTCAAGTAATTTTGCCAAAGTCGTTATTTTTACGATGTTTTTTTATATTTGTTTACGAATGTGTGTATCCACGCACCATATATCCACACACACACATATATATACATACATACATACACACACACATATATATATATATATATATATATATATATTAGGGTATGCGGAAAAAAATCTATACTTTTTTTTTTGTTGCATCCACCAAAAAAGGTGAGTTAAGGTAAAAAATGAAGAATCCTCGAAGGAGAGCTCAAAAAAAAAATTATTTCGAATGGCGCACTGCATTTGAATATTTTCCATAAGAATAACCCAGGAAAATATTGGGATTTCTGAATGTGGTAGTGCAACTCGTCAGGAAAACACACAAAGATGTCATTAACATATTCTCATGGAGAATCGAATTTCCAACAAAAAAGTTTTTACGAAAAATTAACTCAGAACAACCGTTCAAGTGGAATCGCTGTCTGAAATTAAATTAATAGAAAAAAAATAATTCGAAAGGCTGTAAAAATCGAATTTTTGGCTTTGCGAAAAAACTTTCTGGGGTTTTTTTTCTAGAGAATAGTCTGCACTAACATACAATTTGCATGGAATCGTTCTCAAAATATTTCTCTGATACAAAAAAGAATCAAGTACAACAAGAAATATAAAAGAAACGACGTCCATCATTGATCGTGTTTCGAAAAGTTTTTTTCAATTAATCTGGTTTAATAAGATAAAATAATTTGTTTTTACATTATAATGATTGATAATCATCGTTCCTTTTCTTAAGAGTCTGTTCGTTGCAATTAGGGTATTTCTGTTGATGATTTTGCACTACGCCCAATAAATATTGTAGCTGCTCTTCGTTTTTTGTTAATGAACCGTTATATGCTTCTATCAAAGTTACACCACATTCAGCTACGTGATTAACGACTTTTGGATTAAAAAAATCTAAGCAACTCAAGTAAGTGGCATTTTCCGGCCATAATTCAATATTTACTCTCAAAAAATCATGAGGTGAATTGAATTGCTGTAAAAGAAATAAGGATTCTTGAGTGACGACATCGCTTATGTCTTTTTTCAGCACCATTTCCCAATCATTTTTTAAAAGAATTACTCACCCGGAAGGATTTTTGGATTTTTCTCGAGATTACACAGCTTGTACCATTTTTGCCTTCACACTTATCGGCACAGCATTGTCAAAAAACGACAAAGCAACAATTTTCTCGTTAAAGTACTACAAGTGGCTGGCTAATTTTTTCGAGGCAGCCTCCCCTACTACAGGATTCACTTCGCAATAATGAATGAAATTTTGTAGCAGTGACAGATCTTGATTTGGGGTCAAAATGAGGGAAAAATGTCACGGTTTCCCGTTCCTGGAGCTAGTGTGAAGCTTGTAATTTTGCACTACGAGTTACCTCATGCTGCCGCCAGGTGGCAGCGTGTGCTATGGCGCGCACGTCGCTTTAATAAAAAATTTAATTTCAGATAGCGATACCACTTGAACTGTTATTCTAAGCTAATTGTTCGTAGGAACTTTGTTTGTAGGGAATTCAATTCTCTATCAGAATATCTTAATGACATTTTTGTGAGCTTTTTTTCTGAAGAATTTTACCAAGACGTTCTGAAGTGTCAAAATTTTCCTGTGTTATTCTTATGGAAAGTATTCAAATGCAATGTGCCGCTCGAAATAATTTTTTGTGAGCTCTCCATCGAGGATTCTTCTTTTTTTACCTTAATTCACCTTTTTTTGGTGGATGCAACCGAAAAATAATATCGATTTTTTTCCGCACACCCTAATATATATACATACATATATATATATATATATGTGTATATATTAGGGTGTGCGGAAAAAAATCGATATTTTATATATATATATATATATATATATATATATATATATATATATACACATATATATGTATATATATATATATATGTATATGTATATATATGTATGTATATATGTATATGGCAAAATTTTGGCAAAATTACTTGAATTACTATAGCGTTCGAGCATGGCGATACATTTGTTATCAACTTCTCGAAAATGCATCAAAGAGTATTTTTAACATATTTTTGTACAAATAAATATATTCAAATCCACATATACATACATATGTGTATGTATATATATATATATATACATACACATATATATGTATATGTGGATTTGAATATATTTATTTGTACACGAAGGTGCATACGCGTTCGTTTTACAATGTAGTTCCGTCGGAGTTTGTTCAATTAAATACATTTTGCCGACAATTTTCGAAGGGGCTCTATCGTTCGACGCCTGTACGTGTATATTAATAAATACACGTATATAGTGTTTATATGCCTATTGTATAGTCAACGAGGAACTTGTCGCAATTTGAAAATTTCATCGGGACAGAGACGAGGGAATTATCCGGTCCCCATAAGCCGTGGATATGCGGGTGTTCCCTGCGCAAACTCTCTCTCTGTCTCTCTCTCTCTCTCTCTCTCTCTCTCTCTCTCTCTCTCTCTCTCTCTCTCTCTCTCTCTCGGTCTCTTTCTGCCGTATTCTCTCGCGTTTCCCCATTCGACAAAATTTATTATTACTTGCATTGAGTGTGCCAACAGCCGACGCTAACTAGACGAGCGATTGGATGAGAATGCGAGGAAAAGAACGTGGCAATAATATGATGCTGTCATGGCAAGAGCGAGAGAGAGAGAGCGAAGAGACATAAAGCAGCATAAATGAACTGCCTCAGCGAATGGTAAAAAACTGTGAATTTAAAACGCGTATGTTGTTTTTTTTTCATTTGCTCTGTTGAAGCTGTAATTCACACACATATATGTATATACAGGGTGTCCTGTTATGAATGGATAATCCTGCAACTGTCGATAGGTCCGATCCTGTCCCATATGCTGGAATTTCAGTTTAGTAATAGTCCCACGGTTTTTGAGATTTTGGGCTTTATATTATTAAAAAAAAAAAATCATCTGTTTTTGGTTCTTCGCCTGCCATTTCTACACACGATATGAATCGAGAATAACTAAGCAACTTTTTAAAGTAATTGGCACGATATGCGTAGTACATTTTTTTCACACCGCAGGCTATCAAAGTCAGATGTTCCAATTGGGTTGTATGAAAATTCTGCATAAGATCTTTTTTCATAAAGTTTCCTTAACATTTAAGGTTAAAAAGAAGACTTTTCTAGATAAAACAAATAATCAAGAGCATTACAAAAACTGGATCAACAAAAGTTATCATTTGTAGAAATGGCATGCGAAAAACCAAAAGCAGATGTTTTGTATCTCGAAAACCGTGGGTCTTTTACTGAACTGAAATTGCAGCATATAGTAGGACATGATCTGACCTATCGACAGTTGCAGGATTATCCATTTGTAACAGGACACCCTGTGTATAAGATGATTTTGAACCCGTTAAATCTATTCAGGGCCCAATTTGAAAGTTTGGAGGCAACGACGAAATGGGAGGTCCCTAATTATTTTTCAAACAGGACGAAGTTTTTTTTTATATTGCTTAACCCTTCTTTGACCCACTTATATTTGGCCACGGCTTTGACACACTGTGCCAATTTGACCCGGATAGTACTTCATCCACTTGACCTCAACAAACCTTCGGTCGGTTTTTATTGAACAAAAATCCAGGATACACTTTAAACATTTCTCAATATGTCTGCACAATTAGGATTCGGTGAGTTTAACATTGAATTGTAAACAATTATTAAAAACTTTCAATTTTAGGAAAGTAAGCATTTTATTTCTAATTCGTCCGGGTCAAAATGACCCGGTGTGTCAAGGAAGGGTTAAATAGTTTATTTATATTGTAAAAAGTGGAATATCGTGGGAATGTAGTGAGAGAGGAGTACCATAAAATCGAAGATTAAAAAATATATTTTAATGCAAATAAACAAGATCCTTTCAAACAACGTACCTTGTTTGAAATTATGGAAGCAGACGTTTCCATACATCAGCTAAATTCAATTACAATTATAATGTTTTTTCATCATGAAAATAAATTCATTTCTTTCGTGTGCAATTATATACTTTAAAGTGTAATAGAGTGTAATTATACATAGAACACTACACATAAGTTGGACTTTTCAATTTTAGGGTTTTTTTCTCATTTAATTTATGGTATTTTAAAGTAAATTATCTTTAAATAAATTGCATTGATTGGTACGTGTAAGCGTCTGGCACTATAACTTTCGTACGCGTTTTTTTATAGTTATGTAAAACAATATGAGTAAACGAATGTTTCGATATTCCGGATACACCTAACCGTCGAATTTTAAGAAATGAATGATTGACTCAATCCACGTGACATTTACGAAATTATAATCCATTCAATATATTATTTTATAGAAAATTCGTCGTGTTTTTCATTATTTTGTACAGAAATATGCTTTGAAATGTTATTAAAAAGTGCAAAAGTGTAACACCTTTTTTTCAGATCTCTGGAGTGACATACCATACGTCAGCAAATTTTACCAAAAAAATTGAATCGCCCCTGTTGCCCTCCCCGAAACGCGGCCCTGAATCCATATAATGTTGGCCCTCACATCTGGTTGTTTTGACAAGGGTCTTCAATATTTAAAAAATCCTTCATCGATTTTAGGACCAGGGTTCTCAAAATGACCATTGTATGCTCACCTGTATCCAAAGGTGATTTTAACGAGATTAAGCCCCACGTGATATTGAGTACGAGGGCAATTAATGACTACGAGGATCGTCCTCTAAATCAAATGGCTTAAAAACGACCTCTCGATATTTTTGTCTATAAATAATGCAACAATCATTTACACGAAAATCAATTTTTCACGTTGCACTACATTTTTCGGAGCGTTACATTATTTGTTGACTCTGTTAATTATAATGAGGATATCGGGTATTATTATAGTGCTTAATCGATTGTTCAAAATACTGTAAATCGTTTTCTATTATGAGCGAGCTTTTTATCAGGTCAACAATTCCTGCTCTGTCGAGCGTTTTATACAGCATGAAAGCGAAGCATATACGCCTGTCGCAAGACCAAAATCGATATCGTGTTGTAACATCGTGTCGAGGGTCAGCAATATAAAGTATACAACATCCCCCTTCACGTCACCTTTGTTCTCTCACTCCCTCACTCTCTCGTTGAATATACTCGTTTTTTTTGGGTTACACCCCCGTTCGCTTTCGACCACCAGATATCCGATGAAGTATTTAATTTCGCAATTGTTCGAGTTTCTCGCTCGTCCAACTTTTTTTTTTCACCCGGAGCGTATATTCTTTCACCGGCACTCGTGTATTTTGTACACACGCGAATCTGCCCCTATTACGTTGGTACACGTGTTAAACTGACGTGCAACCGATTCTCTCGATTTCAAATGAATTTTCACACCTTCGTCGACGGCCCGGAGGGAAGAAAAAAGAGTTCGTGAAATTTGCAGATTCCGAATTCGATCCAATCTCGCGAGGCTTGTGAATGGAACGTATATAGTTTGTACCTACCCGAAGGATCATGGGCTTGGGGGAAGTGATTGTTTAATCGGTGTTTAGATATGAAGGGGCTATAGCAGTGTGAACGCTGAAAATTTGGGTGATTTTCGGGAATTTTTTGGTAGACAAGTACTCAATTAAATGTTTCGGAAAATTCAGAATATATTTAGCTCTATTTGACCTATATTACATAATTTTTTCATAGAAAAATATTGAGATCCAAGCGACTTATACGCTGCCTTCGGAGGCCCAAAAAAAAGGAAAAAATGTCGTTAAACTGGAAGGTATTTCCTGTACAATGACGTAAAATTTTCGAAAAATATCAAAATCTAACAAAATGGCGTAGTTATGAAGAAAAGTCTGTTTTCTTGTCTATAAAATGGTCGTTTTTTTCAATGCCAAATCGTCAGTTTTCATCCAATCAAATATATTCTACGTCATTGTAGAGTAAATATTTTCAAGAGTACTCAGTTCAAATTTCAAGTCAATCGGATAATTGCTCCTTGAGTTACAATGTCGGCAAATTTGAAAAATCTCACTTCGAGAAAAACGCGTTTAAAGATTTAACTATCGATTTTTTTAAGATAAAATGATATTGATATAAATTATATAAATGATAATGATATTCTTGAAAATATAAACTGTCGGAAAAGGCAATAAATTAGATTTTTTGAAAGTGTCGCACTGGTATACCCCCTTAAGGAGTTTCGGGACAAATGACTAAATGTTACCATTTCCTCCAAATGTATACAATAAATTCTTTGTCATATGATGAATGCACTCTCCAAATTTTAAATCCATCGTCTACACCGTTTCTATAAATCTAGCAATTGAAAAATACTTTTTAACATAGGGTGCCTATAATCAGATACCGTGAGGAGTACATTACGATACTGATGACAAAATTGTCGATATGTACTGAGTGATTTGGCGGTTTTGCATAACGTTGTGAACATTTTTTCACATTTTTCATTCGTAGAACTGCCATCCAGCGATAAGCGTAGGCATCATTCTATGTTGAAAAGTGCTTTTTTTTTCTTCAATTATACATTTTACAGAAACGGTGTAGACGATTGTTTTAAAATTTGGAGGATACATTCAGCAAATGACAAAGAATTCATTGTATAAATTTAAATCAAATGGTAATATTTAGTCAATTGTCCGGAAACACCTCAATTGGAGAACAATAGTAAATTCGAACTATTGATTGTTCCGAGCGACATATAACTATCGTAATTATTTAAAATGATAATTCGTTTATTTTGGTACCGAAGTATTAGAGACGAGCTTCTGCTGCTGGCTTTGCTTGCGTGTATGTTGGATGTGGATTTTAGGCTCATATAGTATAGATAGCTGCATATCAAGGTTTTTATGAAAAATAAACAAGTTGCCCACGTAGTAAAAAAATAGGTTGTTTTTACGTTCTCAGTTGAGGACAAAGGTTTCAGCCGTTTTTGAGCTAGTAAAGCATCTCCGAAACGGACGGACTGACGGATATTTTAAAAAATGATAGATATCTCCATCGCGTTATAATCTTACTAGCTGAAGGGAAGGCACCACTTTGGCATGCCGAAAAAGGGCGTTTTTTTCCAATTTTTTTTTTTTTGGTATGTTAGTTTATTTATTTGGGATTTGGAAACTGAGTATTTGATTAAGCATACATTGAACTTATTTCGTGTAATTTTTCATTGAAAAAGAATAAAAATCAACAACATTGGTGAGGTATTGTATAATAGAGCCTCCGTATAAAAGTATGTGGTCCAACGGCACGATCGATAACTTGATAACGTTTGATCTGAAAAATAAAGAAGTTTCATCATCTATATAAATGTACTTCTCGTAGTACGTAGTCGTTTTTATCGAAAAAAAATTTCACAAAATCTCGCGTTTTCAAAAAAGAAGTGACATTTTGGCAATATTTTTACTTTTATTCCGGGACTCTAAAATTACTAAATTGACGCCATTTTTAGCGATTATGGAAAATTTGGTTTTTCAAACTTTCAAGCTAGAGTTATGATTCCGGCCAGGTCGAGAAAAGTCGTTTCGAGAAAAACGTCATTGAAACCGCCATTAAGTCCGTCAATTGTTTAATTTTCAATATTTTAACACGATATTTTTTTTCCATATTCTTAAATGAGTATACTTTGAGAAACTGCAAAAAATCAATTTTTTTCGAAACGTCACAGCAGTGTCCCCGTTCAATGACAGCCTGCAAAAAAAACGCGAATGTACAAACAGATGTTACAATTTAATAATGAATATATTAGTAATACATGTTTGAATTTGTTTCGAACAAATATTGCCTGTCGAGAATTAGCGATGATATGTAATCTTCATTGTAATTTCCCAAAATGTTCCAGTCGAATCTCACTTCCCTCGTGGCAAAACTATAAACAGTTATTTTCGATGAATTGGGAAAGCATTTTTCACCCAGCAATGATGTTATTACTTCGATGTGTATAATTTCCGAAACGAATAACGAAGCCATTGAAAATTGGCAAGTCGGAGCCAAAGTACACGACAATCTTTCCTCAATATAATGCAGCGTCTGATCCCTGCGGTGTCGTATTCCTCAATAAAATTCCACGTGTGTGCGTCTGCCCCCGTGGGTGGTCAAGCGTCAGGAAAAACGTAAGCGAACTAGCGATTAACGCGCGGAGTGGCGGCCTCAGAGGCATCGACGCAGCGTCGTCCTCCGCCCCGGAACACTCTTCCCTCGTTGATGCCCCGTTGTCGCAGCCATCCGAGAACTTTAATCACCACACTTGAGTAAAGTAATTACAATCAGACACCCTTGTAGCGACAAGAGAGAGAGAGAGAGAGAGGGGGGGAGGAAGGGAGGGCAGAGGAGAGTCTGGCGTCGTAGGAACGTTTCAGTTGCCACTGGAGGAATCGGAGTCGGGTGGCATAAGGGTACGTTGGCGAACTACGAGGTCTATGATTAGCCGATGACCAGTGGCCATCTCGGAGGGATTCTCTCTCGACCTTCTCTACCTAATCTACCTATCCGCTCTTCCTGTTGCTACGAGGCACCCTTTCAATTAATCGACCCCACCAACCGTTCCTCTAGTTAACTTGAGATTCATCGCCTCCGGACTCCTACTCTATCTTCTCGCGACAAGAGCCCGCTTTGGCTGCCGAAATTTGCGTACGAAAACATCCCAATTGTTTACAATCCGTAACGAAAACTGTCAATTTTTTTGCTCATTCTCGTTTATTTCCGTTTGGAAGTCCTTCTGCCAATTTAAACATCAAAAGGGTAACCTAGAGTCACGAATGCTGAGGTTGACCTTCATTTTCACCTGAAATTTGTGAGGTTGAAAGTTGTACAAAATGCATTTCGAATGCATACACTTGCATATTCTTCCGATAAAAGCTAGCCACATGGCTCAATTTTTTTATTAGGATGCTTATTCCGGATATCTACAATCTCAACCTGCAAAGAAGATTTTGAATGATAATAAGAATGGAAAAAAGAAATTTAGTTGCATTTCCACCTTTCGATCAAGATCCTCAGTTTTTTTACGAAATCATTCTGAATTGCAGAGAGAATTTTGAGTTTCGTTGAGTCACGTGACGTGTATGCAGGATATTGTGATTAGTGCATACTTTACGATGCAGGCTAATTCATTTCGAATTTTTATAGCTATGAATCGGAAATTTATTGTTGATTTTATTTCCACGTGTTTAAGTTTCAAGTTCATTCGTCGATAAGCAGATGAATTCCTTGACTACATGTCAATCAATATATCCTCCGTGCACATTGCAGTAAAATACTTTTCGTATACGAACCGTCCCATCGCGATGGGGTATAGTTAAAAATAAAGTCAGATCTACGGGCGCGTTTGGAAATAATTTTTTTTTACGACATCGAAAGGAAATGTAATTGTGATTTAAAGTATTCATATATGCCTTCATTCCGAATATCTGATTTAAAAAAGAAAATAATTGTGCAATTTACTAAAGCAGAGGGAGCATTTGAATATATATGTATATATATGTATATATATATATATATATATATATATATATTTACGACAACGAAAGGAAATATAGTTACGAGGAAAATTATCCATATAATCTAGTAGAATTAATTCTGAACACTTTTCAAATATTTTAGAAATTTTGCATTTATTCATCATTTTTACGGTATAATCACTTGACTTTCATATTTTCATCAAAGTAGGCTTATTACGGCAAATATTAAATAGAAACATTATAGGTTAAAATAAAAATGTTACAGTACCATTTCGGCGTAGCAGAATATACCTTTTCTGTGTAAATATAAAAAAGTTCATGTCTACTAAAAGTGTCCAGAATTAATTCCAGTATTCTATGGCCCCATTTCGAATATCCGATTAAAAAAGGAAACAATTGTGCAGTTAGCAACAAGCGGGATTTTCCTCTACATTCGAGAATTGCTCATCAAGTGATTACCTTGTTATTACCATTTTGCTAGTCGTCATTGAAGTAGTTCTCGACAAAGATTTCCATTTTGAGAAATAAATGCAATCAAACGTTCATTTTTCATACCTCGGACACGAATACGCAACAAAAGTTGGGAGCGCAAATGTGATTTCTTCCTCTCTCTTTCTCCCTTCACGCAACGCATGTACATCACGTCGGAAAAGCAGAGAACACACGTCGCGTGTCACCGAGTTGCAAGGGAGGTGCAGCCGAGGCCAATCATTCTAATTAACGTGTACCGAGACACTTCCGGTGACAGGACGATGAACAGTTTTGCTCTCAAGTATACACGTACCCACGTTCGCATAAATATATCCATATGTATACATGTATGTCATGCGTACCTGTACACACATAAATATTAGAGAATTCGTTACAGACTGACAGAAAGAAATAGTACAAGGGAGATAATAATCATCGTGATAAAAAAAATTTCACCCCGTCGAGAAGATGTGCAAAGTTACGACACATTTTTTCGATGAACCCCATCCGCGACAGAGTCATCGTCGTGTGAGCTTGCTTGGGTTTAATTATCATTACTCTACTTTTTTAGGGTTTTGTGGTCAAACAAGTAACTCTAAAAACTATGACGTTGTCATCAATATCAAGTTTGTCATCAATATAAAGTTTGTCATCAATATAAAGTTTCTCACCAATATAAAGCTTATCATCAATATAAAGTTTGTCATCAATATTAAGTTTTTCACCAACATCAAGTTTGTCATCAATATTAAGTTTGTCATCAGTATCAAGTTTGTCATCAATATCAAGTTCGTCATCAATATAAAGTTTGTCATCAATATAAAGTTTTTCACCAATATCAAGTGTGTCATCAATATAAAGTTTTTCATCAATATCAAGTTTGTCATCAATATTAAGTTTGTCATCAATATCAAGTTTGTCATCAATATCAAGTTTGTAAACAATATCAAGTTTGTCATCAATATCACGTTTGTCATCAATATCAAATTTGTCATCAATATCACGTTTGACATCAATATCAAGTTTGACATCAATATCAAGTTTGTCATCAATATCACGTTTGTCATCCATATCAAGTTTGTCATCAATATGAAGTTTACATCGTTGGAACGCAACAAAAGTGATTTTATTTTAATTTACAAAATGTCCTTTGGACGATTTCAGCTACGAAAATGACAAACATTTTTTTCTATTCTTATTCAGCGATCTACAACAAATTGGCAAAGTATGATTTTGGATAATAACGAAAATAAGAAATTGGAAAGAATTTCCGTCACATTCCCACGATGCAAACTTCATGTCCATCCGTCCCTCTAGCCTCACAGTTGCCACATCCGTAAATGGGACAAATCTTTCAAAATGAAATAGAGGTTGCCTTTACCTTTTTATAATTTTTCAAGCGCCGTTTGCCAATTATAAAGCTTCGAAGCAACGTGCAGTTTATCCTGCTCCCTTCACTTTTCAAGTGTTGATTTGAAAAAATCCAAAAAGTTCTAGTTGCGACTATTTTTCCGAGTATTATTTCGGTTGAGTTACATCAACGAATTCAGCAGATGCGATGACTTTACGGAAGCTCTATTAGAGGACTGCACAAATGATTTTGTCGCATGCTGTTTGAGGCCTCGTTAATGAAACATCAAACATCCAACAAAGCAACCCACGAATTATTAAATGAGAAAAATAATTGTATAATTATTATATTTATTATAATAGAAATAAATAAAATAAAAAGTCAATAAAAATAATTGTATAATTGTTTTGTCATATATAACTTTTTTTAATCATTAAATCAAAATAATCTTTCTGCATACTAGCTGACCATTGACGTTTTGAATTATTGCACAAACAGATATCTCTGGAACTCTACTTTACGAGTATTCCGACATGAACTTGACAGCTTTTTTGTTCTTTGTTCTTACAAACGTTAAACGTGTTGCCAGCTGGATAATTCAAATCCCATCGGTGGAAATGGAGGTACGAAAAAATACGTGATAGGTAGGAAACATATTTCGATGTAAAGAGAGGGAATAAAAAAGAGGATAAGGCGGTGTAAAACTTGTAACACATATTTATATCTATATTTATAGCCCATATTATTTGCATAAGTCAGCTTGTCAGTCAGAATGGGTGGCAAGTCGTGAACCCAAGGCTCGCGTACTCTGAGCGCGTGACCAGACCCACAAGGATTACAAATCAAAGTCCTTCTCCCTCTCTGTCTCTCTCCCCCGCTTTTTTCTCTTCCTTTTTGTCTCACCCGATCAAGCCAGTTGGAACAGAGTACCCAATTACTTCTATACACCCTTTGTCATGAGCTTTTTGCATTAACTAAAAAAAATGAAAATAAGAGTTCAACAATTAATTCGACTTCTTGTGTACTCTGAGTACTTACCGCTGTTGTTCATCGGATAATTTTACCCTGTCAGAGTGCGCACGCCGAGTAGAAAATTAGGTTGATAAAACCTTAAGGACAGGTTACCGCCAGGAGGCATGAAAAATGCATGAACTTCGAGATTTTTTTTATAGAAAATAAATACTTTTGGAAATGGATTCCAATGTATTAAATTCTTCTATCAATGGAAAATGAACTCCAATTTTATTTATTTAAAAAAATCCAAAATGGCGGCTCCAACTCCCGTCAAATAAAGCCATGCACGGCGTGTTTTTATCTGCACGGGGCGCTCCACAGCCTTTCCAGTTTATCTGAAACAAAATCGGGTTAAAAACCATTCAACTAGACTAAATTTGGCGGTCTCTATCGTTTTTTTTCTGAAAAACCCCTGGATAACAAAATGGCAACCGTTGAAAAAAAAAACATTTTTTTGCCCCTTTGGTTCAGTTCAATTGGCGAATACATTATTTTTAAATTAGTTTTAGACAAAAGTCGCTTCCCGATGGCCCCGCAAATCGAATTTCCCTTCAACTGCGCAGAGATTTATGTGAATCGGTTCCTCCGTTGATGCTGATGAGTGCCGCGCGCGCAGAAAAATGCTGTATCCAGAAAAACGCTCCGAGCGCCTCGTCTACCTGTTTCCCAGCCAGCGAACGGTTCCGCTCAACAGGCTGTAAATTCTAAAATACTTTAGATATGAAAATATTCTTTTACCCACGTGTTCTAAACACTTTAAGGATGCAAATTATGTAAAAAAAATCAACTTTTTTTATCGCCATGAACGGTAACCTGCCCTTAAGTGAGAAATTGTAGCAAATTCATGAAAAAGATTGGTCGATGTTTTGGCTTGAATGATAAGTAATTCAAACGGAAGTAGAAGCATAGAGATAGAGACAAAGCCGAAACATTCATCCCCCTGGAGATACGTGATTCCCAGACCGCTTTTTTTCTTCCGAAAACCACGGATTCTAATCCAGTTGATTGTACAAGGTATCATGTGCTCTCCGTTGATGAATTAACTTTCGTAATATGTGCAGAGCCATGAATACAAATCGATCAGAGCATGAGCCCGGTAAAAGTGGCTCAAGAATAAGCAGCACCATCCCTCTCTCTTTCTCTCTCTCACTCTCTTCCTTGCTCTTGCGCTCTCCCCCAACCTTCGTGGATTACACATTTTTGCTCGACTCTCTGGCTGTGTGTCGCGGTCGCACGCAACAACGATTACCGGACACGTGAATTACGTAAGGCGGAACAACGAGTTAGACGTCTGGAGATTACGATATTTTCTGATTGGAGTGGCCTGTCACGAGAAAACAGGAAAAAAAAACGGGGTTGCGGTGCACCCTCTTTGGATACGAAGGTGTACCTGCCCTCGAGGTACGGGGCAGGAATACACATTGGACTTGGTGCTGAATTCTTCCGTCTTATTGTGGAAAAGGTGGGTTAAAATGGACCACTGAGCTTTTTCATTGGCATTACAGTCGGATTTTCTAGTTTTTCGTCTAGTGTGTATTATAGTTTGTAATATATGGGTTGTACACACACACGCACACACACACACACACACTCACACATACGCATATACATATATACACAGAGTATTAGAAAGGTCAATGCAAATCCTTAAGGGGGTGATAGGTCACTTCGTTAGCAACATATCTAACCTAGGTTACCTTAGTCGAAAGTCTATGGATTACGAGTTATCATGGTAAGTATGATTTTTGGAAATTTCCCAAAATTAGGTACTAACTCATTTACCTATTATGATTATGCTATTTAAAAAAATAGCATCAACATAAGAGGTATTTAAATTTGTTGACAAGTTTTTAATTATTCAACACGCCCCATTTAGTTAGTTGTGTGGATACAGATGATTGTATTGGTGTTTGCCGATTGAATATACATTAAGCTAAGACGCAAATAAGTTTTTAATTACCAATTATTGTCTGTTTGAATATTTTTTCCTAATTTTGGGAAATTTCCCAAAAATAATAGGTACCATGATAACTTGAAATAGTTAGACATTGGACTAAGGTAACCTAGGTTAGATATGTTCCTAGCGAGGTGACCTATCATGCCCTTAAGGCTTTGCACCAATCTTCCTAACACCTTTTATATATATATATATATATATATATATATATATATATATATATATATATATATATATATATATACACCTCCATCAAAGTGTGGGATAAAATGGACCACATTTGCTTTTTTCCTTCTTATCTCGAGTACTCAAGTGCTCTTAGATCTATTATTCCACAGGTCAAAGCTACAAGATCATAGTCTCTTATGATCGAAAACTCGAAATTGCGTGTCGATTTTTGGTGGAATTCACACTGCGTTCCATTTTGCCTCGGTGCTTCATGTTCCCTTGATTTATAGTACATACCCAACACGTGCAAATACTTGGCTCTTAGCTGCATTTGAAGCTTGGGCAGTGGAAGAAGTTGAGAGAGCTAGGCGACATGCGAGTGCCAGCACGCCACTCATAAAAATGCACTCAACCTGATATCTCGCTTTTTCCCGCCGGCTAGCGAACGCGATCGCATTTTGATTTCGATATATACGTGCAAGTGTGGACTGAGATATCGATCGCTCAAGCGATATCTCCGCGATCTCATCTAAAAGTGGACATTCGTCACAAGAGGTGTTTCGATCTCCTTATTTCACCGTTGAATCTCGCTATGTGTCGCGTGCAACCGCGGGCCTCCATATCGTAGTCTCTGGCCTAGAATGTAAATCTTCCCAGGAAAGTGGATGAGAGTCTACGTGTGAAACCGAGGGACTGCTGCTTTTTTTAGACGGAGTCAGGAACTATTTTCTTGACGTTCTTGCTCTTATTCGGTCATAAAGGGGCTAAATCTACCTAGAGGCCCCCAAAAATGGCATTAAAAAAAATAGGAAACGTTTGGTTAAACACAAATGAATTGCTTTTAACACAAAGGTACATATATTAAGAGCCTCTCGAAACAAACAAAAAAAATCAGAAAAACAACAAGACATAGCCACCGACAGATGATGAAATTTTTTTCGTAACTTTTTGCGGTGGACACTCTCCCGCTTAAACGGTCCATCTGAAATCTAAAAACTAAGCGGTTTATTCAAGATAACAATAAATACGAGTCGTTGACGATCGTCTATTTTTTAAATAATTTCTTTTAATAACGTGACGATCAAGTGAAACTCGAGCCTACAAAATCGATGAAAAAAGTCATCATTTTTACGTAGCTGTTGGAAAATGGAGCACGATTTAAAAAAAGTGACATCGTCAACGACCTTCAAATGTTACTCATCGTATCTTCTCCAAATTTGGAAGAAATCCATCTAGACGTTCTCGAGATATAACGTCCACGGACTTTGAAAACAGTACCATCTGCCGGCGGTCATGTTTTTGTTGTTTTTCTATATTTGTCGGTGACTTGTTTTTTACAGGCTTGTAATATATGTATCTTTGTGTTGAGAAAATGCGTTTCTTTTTCACCAACCGTTTGTTAGAAAAAAATCGCAATTTGGCAATTTTTTCGGGCCTCCGGTACCCCGGCCTCCGGCCCCTTAAGTATGAAATGTCCGATTAGGTTAAGTGCCAAGTTCATGCCCGACATCTCTGATATTTCACTTTAAGGGTTCTTGGTTTATTGTTTAATGTGAAGGTACGTCATCAACCCTTCAGACGCACGTTTTGTTTTATGATTATCTTTCGAATTACCTTTTGCAGTGTCAATTTTGTAAAACATGAATGAGTAAAAAAAAATCGCGTTATTTTCGAATATGAGTTCCGTCGTGGAACTAATGCAGCGCAGGCAACACGAAGAGTCCAGGATGTGGCTAATGAAGGCATAGAACGCATATAGTTTGAGAAGTTCCGATCTGGTGATTTTGATCTTCAAAATGAAGCACGTGGGTCACTTGAGAGCAAGGTGGATAATGATGAGCTGAATGCTAAAGTGGTAGCGGATAAATCTCAAAGTACGCATAAATTAGCAGCAAGGTTTGACGTTTCTATTCCAACAATGTTTAAAACCACTTGAAACAAATCGGTAAGGTTAAGAAGCTGAAAATCGGACATTTCATACTTAATGACCTAATATATACGAGAGCGCCCTTCGCCATAATTTTTTTACGGTCGCGCGAGATGAACTCGTTGCTGAAAACGGGAGGCTCGTACGCATATACGTATAAACTTGGCTTTATTAAGCACTGCCATGGAATTGAGTAATTTGTGATTCGGAGATCCAGGTGGAATAAACGCTTTAGTGCTTACACGAATTTATTCGATGTACTTTGGCCTCGAGGACAAACACGGAAAATACTTGATTTTCCATTGTCAAGGGGTGGAAATTATTCGAATGAAATCTAGTTATAAAAGTCTTTGGATAAACTTCGTGCAATGATTATCTTTTTTTAACGAACAATACCGATATTATTGAACTTACTCATCTACGGGATAAAATCATTGAGAATATGTTGTACAAATAATTGCAGAATGAATCCTTGTAATTATTAAAATTTTAAATGTTCCTTCCTACGCCCTTGCTGGCTGTTGCGACCTTGTCCCCCACTTTTACCCTACTCCGATATTTCTTGTTTCTCAGAGACCCCTGAGAGTGTTGTCCACTGCCACTTTTTCCTAATGGACTGTAATACGTTGGCAGGTGGGCACAGGGCAACTGAGGACAAACTGTGTCGATACATGTGGTTTTTTTTTATTGAAGCGAGTGATATCTTCGGGCCGGGAAAAAAAATTGCTGATTTTAATGTTTTTTTAACGGAAATATTTTTTCACCATTTTTTAATATAGGGTGTTTTATATGAGTTAATTTTTTTATTTTTTATGTTTATGTTTTTATTTTATTTTATATTTATTATTATTATTTTATTTTTATTTTATTTTATATTATTTTTTATGTTTATGTTTTTATTTTTATTCTACTTTTGGCTATATGGTATTTTTTTTATTGATGTTTAAAAATGGCAGAGGTAAGACACGGTTTTCTCAACGGGCTGCGATGGATGTTGTCAGACGGCGTGACACATAACGTCGGCGGGACTCATCTGAAAAAAAACCAAAGAACATTTAACACTCATACGCAGAATATGAAGCAAGAAAAAGTGAGAAATGTTGAAATTCGATGAAATAGTACACTGTAAAAGATAGAATTTTCCGAAAAAGTAGCTACATTTTGCAATAAAAATACACTTTTTATTTTTATTTTCAAAAACATTTAGTGTCATGTTTTAGACGATAAGGTTAGACAGTTTTACACCAAATTTAATCAGAATAGATTGATTAGTTTTTTTTTTGCTATACATCACACCAGTTTTGAAAATGGAGTTTAGAATATCGTGCCATACCACCACCATTTTTGAAGATTAATACAAATTAAAAGAACACCATGTAACTGCCAAACGTAGTAACAAAACACACCCTAAAACTAAAAAGGGTGAAGAAACTTTTCCTTAAAAAAATCATGAAAATTTGATCACACCAAATTTTTTCACAAGCCAGTGCGCAGCCGAGCAGTCACGCATCCGAGTATTGCCCTAGGCCCGCGTTGAGAAATCACTGACCCCACGTGGCTGAAGAATGAATATCTTCATTATTAATTATTGTTCGTTATTATTGTGATTTAAATTTTGCACTTTTAGTCATCTTTTTTTTAATCTGAATTTTGTCTTATTCGATCGCATCAGCAGTCCACGCGAACATTCACGTCCCCCGCATTTCTCCCAATTGACTCACCGGTGTACAAGGAATTTCGAGAGTATAGATCGTTTCTCGGCGCGGTGTTTGAACACGGAATGGACAACATATGTAATGGCTGTCCCCGGCTGACTGATTGCGGATCTCGGCTACGACCATACCGTTCCGAGGGTAGCTTCGGCTTCTCGCCATGGTGTGGAGTCTATATAGTATATGGTATAGGCTGTCGGGAGAAACTGAGACAACATATCGCGTACATGGAGAGTGCGCGAGATATATTTGCCGAGCCATTCGCACGATTGCTCGAACGACCGAGGCTCAATCATGTCCATTTCTCCCTCTTCTCGTCGATCATCCTTTTTTTCACACGTTTCTTTCATCGAACTCGATTTTCATGGATTCGCGATGTCACTTTCTTCGCCCATCGAGAATTTATTTTCTCGTAACTTTTGGACTCAACTATTATGTCTATATTACGATTTCCTGAGTTCCAACGTATACCCTAGCCCATCCACCCGTGTCGGTTCAAATATTGAAATGATTACAATTTCCTACAATTCGAGAAGCCTCGCTCAGACGTCTACCTAAAGGCCCGAAAAATGGCTAAATGCCGATTTTTTTTCTGGGAAACGGTTGGTGAAAAATAAAAGAATTTATTTAAGCGACAACGTACATATATTTAAAGGCTCAACAAAATCAGCCAAACAACAAAAACATGACAGATGATGAAATTTTTTTCGCGACGTTTGGCGGTGGACACTCTCCAGCTTAAACAGTGCATCTGAAGTCCAAAAACCAAACGGGTTATTCAAGTTAACAATAAATACGAGTCGTTGACGATCGTCGATTTTTAAAATCATTTTTTTCAACAACGTGGCGATGAATTGAAACTTGAAAATACAAAGTCTATGAAAAACGTCGTCATTTTTACATAACTTTAAAATAATGATGATCGATGTGAAAAAAGTCAGATCGTCAACGACTTTAAAATATTTCTCATCGTATCTCCTGCAAATTTGGAAACAATTCATCGAGTGGTTCTCGATATATCATGTCCACCGACTTCGAAAACAGTGTTTCTAGAAAAACGCGTTCAAAGTTTGAAGCACGGTGCTGATGTTGCTCGCTGTTAGAATCTGTAGTTCATTCAATTTTAGGAATATTTCAATGAAATTTTCAGGGAATATAGCTAAAAGGTGATGCTATCGAATAAAAATATTTTTGGAAAATGCAATTTTTTTACCTAGATCGATGTAGCCTAATGGATGAAGGCTTCATTGATATAATTCGTAATTTTCCACGTGCATGCGTTAATCTCATTACTTTACATCGATCGTATCAATATCAGTTCCATTTCACGAGGGAAATCTTTTTTTAAGTCCTTTTTTCTTGCGATGAGTGTAACTGCTGCTTGCAGACGCCTAATCCAGGAGATATAAATGTTAGTAAATGTATGTACATGGACGTCAACACTTATAAACGTGCCACAGTCGTTTTGCTCCGTATAACATATATGCCAGCGCGATTACGCGTCGTTTTATCGCGCGACTGTAATGCCAAGTCGAGTCAATTTCATCCCTCTAAACGCCCTCGGTCAGGCACTTACACCCGCGTAAGAGCGACGAGCCAGAAACGGCAGAGTCCTCGCAGGGACGCTTTCGTCCTGTGAGAAGTTTCTCGTCAGAGGGAATGACCCGGAAATGGCAAAGAGAGAGAGAGAGAGAGAGAGAGGGGTTAGACAACTCCATTCGAGAGATATGAGGCCAATAACAAAAATCATAAACACTCGGACCCGTTGATTAAGCCGCACTCCTCAGAGTGGAGCAGAGCTTCTTCGCACGCCCTGCGCCAGGATCAGGAAATAGTATCTCATATCCAGATAGCAAAAGGGAGAGAGAGTCAGTAAGTGTAGGAAATCCTCTTCGGTACTCCCATTTCCTCGGTAATACTCCGGGGATTCCTGCAAAGTATATACGCAACGTATGTATAGGACAGTTCATGCCGAATGGTCCGTTCAAGTCCATCACTTTCGTCAGTTCGTCCAGAAATGTTCCGTGTTCATTGAGGGGGGGGGGGGGGAAATACCTTTAGGCGGGGAAAAAATTGCGAATTTTCATGATTTGTTTTTAAAGGGAAAGACTTCTTCAGTATTTTTTAGACTTAGGGTATATTTTATTACTACTTTTGGCTGTTACATGTTTTCTTAAAATTAATTGAAAAAATGGCGGAGGTATAGCACATTTTGCTAAACGGATTGCGGCGGATATTGTCAGACGGCGTGATACGTAGCGTCGGCGGGATTGATCTGAATAAAGACCAACGAAGAGTTTTCATTCATTAACACTCATACGTAGAATATGAACCAAGAAAAAGTGAGAATTGTTGAAAATCGATGAAATGGTACGCCTTGAAACAAAAAAAGTGAATTTTCCGAAAAAGGATACATTTTGCGATACAAAATTCTTTTGTTTTCATTTTCAAAAACATATAGGGTCATCTTTTTAGCAAAAAGGTTAGGAACATTTATACCAAGTTTCATCAGAATCGGTCGAGTAGTTTTTTAGCATACGTCACGCCACTTTTGAAAATGCAGTTTAGAATACCAGGGTTAGAGCCGCCATTGTTAGAGATCAAAAATAGAAAAAATGCCATGTAACACCCAAAAGTAGTAATGAAACATACCCTGAATCTCAAAAATGGTAAAAAATCTACCCTGTAAAAAAAATCATGAAATTCAGCGAATTTTTCCCTCGCCTAAAGGTATCTCCCCCCTTAAACCCAAATCGAACTACTAATTTCGAGGGTTTTTTATTTGGAAAACTGGAAAGTTTTTGTTTTCGAAAACGTTGATTGCATGTAACTTTGGAGTAAGTATTAATTTGGCTGAAAAGTTGCTGATTAAGGTTTCTTAATCGTCCTGCTATATTTATATATGTGAGAGTTGAACACTGCTTTCACTTTGAATGCGTTTTACCTGGTAAAAACTCGTTCTGATGAACGCCTTCGTTACAACTAGTATTTCCTAGTGAAAACTAAAATTCACTAATGAATAAATTTAAATGTTATTTAAAATTAGCTTTGATTCGGAAAGGCTAGTTGTAACGAAATAGATCAGTTAAAACGGTTTCTCAATGCCCGTTGGTGTACCTTGATCGACTAAATCAACACAATCAACGGTATCCATTAAGCCTAGCATTAGGGGAAATAAAATAAAAAATTTCTTTGGCTTTTTTTTGGGTCGGAGAAATAGTTTTTCCTCGTTAAGACGATTTATACCTGACGTTTAAATTGATTTGTCAGTGAATTCTAGTTTCTACTAGAAAAAACTATATGGGACCTAGTAAGAACTAGTTTGTACTAGGGAAAACGCGTTGAACCGGATAACAGGTTTTAGCATAACATATTCTTTTTTGGCATCGTCTGAAGGGTCATCGATGGGACGATTTTGTCGAAAAATCTTCGTATAAACGTGGCTACATGTATATACAGGGTGTCCCAGAACTGAATGCATTCCCTGAAATGGGGGGTTGGGGGTGAAATTCTGAGTCGATTGATATAAGCATGTGTGGGTCTCAGATCATCCCCTGAATTATTATTAATTTTTAAAGGCGGGCCAATCAAGTGCGCCCGATGAGCCGGCGTGTCGGGCGCACCTGATTGGCCCGCCTTTAAAAATTAATAATAATTCAGGGGATGATCTGAGACCCACACATGCTTATATCAATCGACTCAGAATTTTACCCCCAACCCCTCATTTCAGGGAACGCATTCACTTCTGGGACACCCGGTATACGTGCTGTATTTATGATTGAAGTCCAATCGTGACTTTATCCACGTTCGATTGCTCAATTCAAAGCGAAATGATCCGCGTAATTTCACGAAAGTTACAGTGTCGTTACTCCCTCCTCTATTCTCCCTTCACCATTTGATACGCCAGTACGATCTTGTGTATTTTTTCTCACAAAGTACGCGGGACGCGGATTAATCAGGGCGCGCTGTCTCGCACAAGTATTATTTTTTTGTTCACAGGCGGACTATGTGATATGCAGATTCGACGTAATTAAATATGATTCCTCCTTAATGATCGTTCTGTCTAGCGTGTAACGAATTCCCTCGTTAGCTTCTCCCACCCTTGATTATTATATCGGTAACGGCATTTTGTTTTCTCGATCAATTTCCTACGCACCGCGAGTCCTCCTGGTATTATGAAGCAAAAAAAGAATATTAGATTTACTCTAATTGCACGACGGTAATGAAGATAAATAACGAGGAAATACGTGATAAAATTAATTGAAACGTAATTGATTTACAGTTTACCAAGTGAGACCTGTTTACCTGTTTTTGGTGAATCAAAACATTTTTGAAAAATGAATAATCACCTTTTGAGCCTTTTCGACGAGAAGCATTTAAATTGTTTTCTGATCCTGTAACCAGGATCCTGATCCTCGTAAATGCATTTTTTCTTACGTTTGATGGTACTGAGTTGCACAATGTTAGAACATCTTAACAAATTATACTCTTCCATACTGAAGAATCGCTTCCAAAAGCCAGAGAAAGTAGTCCACTGAAACTGTTTGTAAAATTCAACAAATATTAAGGGGGGAGATACCTTTAGACGAGGGAAAAAAATTACTGATTTTCATGAGTTTTTGTTTTTAAGAAAACATTGCTTCACTATTTTTGAGACTCAGGTTATGTTCTGTTACTACTTACTTTCTTTCAAAACTTACTACTTACTTTTAAAACTTGCGTGACGTATATCTAAAAAAATCATCGACCGATTCTGATGAAATTTGGTATAAATCTTTCTAACCTTATTGTCTAAAACTTGATCCTATTTTATTTTTGAAAATAAAAATACAAAGTGTGTTTTGTTGCCAAATGTAGGTACTTTTTTTTTGAATATTCAATCTTTTCGTTTTAAAGCATACTATTTTATCGGTTTTCAATATTTCGTGCTTTTTCTTGGTTCATATTCTGCGTATGAGTGTTAACGAAAGAAAAATCTTCGTCGGTTTTTTTTCCGATAAATCCTGCTAACGCTAAGTGTCACGCCGTCCGACAACATCCACTGCAGCCCATTTAGAAGACCGTGCCACACCTCCGCCACTTTTACACATTGATCACTTTTAAAAATCCCACTTAACAGCCAAAAGAATTAACAGAACATACCCAAAGTTTCAAAAATGGCGAAGAAATCTTTCCCCTTAAAAAAATCTGGAAAATCAGCTACTTTTTCTTTGCCTAAAGTTATCCCCCCCTGAGATAACTGACAAAAATATCATGCTTTTACGAAAGGTTTTTTTTTCTTCGTTCACTGTGTAAATACCTCTCGTTCGTTTCGTTGAAGTACAAACTTTCGAAACATGAGAACACGCATAAACGCACTTGAAACTCGGTGCTGCTCTCGTCGGTTGAATCTCTCTGTGGGAGCTTTTACCAGGATTCCCAGTGCGATATAGCTAGGCTTTTTCTCTATCTTACTTCGGAAATATCTCGTCGAAAGTCACGCACCGCGGGATACTTATATCGTCGCTTTGAGAGTCTATTAACAACGCGGAAACAACGCATAGCATTGTCGCTGGTACTTGTACCCTTTATTATCTATCGTGTACAGAAGCGATGTGCCGCTTACTTCTATACTATATATGTATGTACGAAACAGACTCGGAGTGTTTGTTGCTCCAAGAGGTGTACAGTCGTACTACAGACTTCCACCATCTACATATTCACGTACCTATACGCACGGGATTCCCGCGCAGGCAAATTATCGAAAGAAAAAAAAACATCGAGAAGTGAATGCCGCAATGGGGAAGCAATTTATACTTATATATATATCATAGGTAGCTGTGAAAAGCAGAAAGTGGAAAAGCCGATAGTTGTCGAACAAACTTCGAATATTTGCACCCACAACTCGCAAATCCTTCCAGTATATGATATACGCGCGTATGTACGTGGCCATGTAATGTATATGCATGTAGGTGAGTGTGTGCGTATGTGTATATTCATTGGAATATAGAAGCCGTGAGCTCAGAAAATCCGACCGCCAATTTTCCACATCCAGCTTCAAGTGCAGGGTGCACTGGACCTAAAAAAAAAATTGGTAGGTTGAATAGGTGAGGTATAACTTTTATTGAATTCTCATTGCGTCTAATCCGACAATGTTTTAAATTCTTTATTTACTGAAGGGGTGTACTTGCATATATACGTATACGTGTGAGGGAGTGGGTATGTATACATATATGTATATACACATTTAAATATACGAGGATAATCCTGAAAATAAGGTTGCCTTTTTTTAGAAATACAAAGGGACGTTCATTTTCAATAAAAATTTGAAAGTGCTACAACAATTATTTAAAAATACTTTTTCAATGACTTCTTAAATTGGCTTAGGAGAGATTCTCATACTGAAGAAAATAAACTTTGGTTTGATATAATAGGTCGTTTAGTTTGCTTGCTATCACGTCCACCAATTTGGAAAAATCGTGAAAATGAAAACTGGAGAAAACGTGCTTCAGAGTTTTCAATAGGAGTAAATATCAATATCGAATATCAATCGCTTCTCTGCATTTGGCCTTGTATCTTCGATAATATTTACAATTGGCCTCTGTAATTTTGTAAATATATTCTTGGATAGTTTATCTATCGATTTAGGCATTTGAAAAAAAACCATTTTTCGGACCTACTAACTCAGGCTCAGGATCTTGAAAAATCAAATTTATAGATCGGATAGATGAGGTACAACTTCCAAACTTTGTGACAATCTTTTTTGAGAAGCTTGATTGAAATAACTTAATTTGAATAAACTTTGTGAAAAACTTGATTGAGATAACGCAAAATTCAAGTCTCATTATATTTAATTCAAATGCCAATTTTGTATTATCTGTATTCAAGTGCAGGGTGCGGTTGAAAAAAAAAAATATACGATGAATATATGAATTTCAATCTTGTTTTTTTGCAAGATCCTCAGAGTGGAGCAGAGCTTCGTAAACAGAGGTCGTAACAGAGTCTCTTGAACTTTGAAGAGACTTTAATTCAATTAACGCGACATATGATGATAATTACCCGAAGGACGTTGCGCGAAGTTTTCATTTAAAATTTGTCTATCAAATTATGCATCTGGATTCGTATAGTGGGGAATTTAGAATTAAAAATTGCAGAATTTCTTCAGAATTAGAATCTTCAAACGATCCATATGATTGTTGAGAAAAATTGATTTTGTGCATCATTGGCTATGAGAATAAAAATATTCGTTTTATGTTTCCACAATACAAATTTTGATCGAAACAAGCGTTATGCTGCTCGTACAAAAGTGCATTTTCGTGTTGTTGCGAAAATAGGGTTACTTTTATAATTCGCGGTAGATTCATCGGCAGGGATTTTCCGGTTGGCTGTGACGCGGCAACAGGATTTGCCGGCGCGTATTTGGTTGCGTGTCATACCTGCGTGTTTACGAGCGACGATGGCGAGTGGATTGCAAGTACCCGTCACTCCTCATTCCCATTTATCGACGCTAACGCGACCGGAGACAGAGAGCGAGAGACAAAGGCAGAGAAGAATTGCGAAAACAGATGAAAAGTGCATAATATTTATGAGAAAGAATTTGCTCGTGTCGTGTATCCTCGAGCGAGAAGAGATCGTCATAATACATACGTTCAACATGAGGACGCTTAGATGGAAATCTTTCGTTCGGTTCAGATGCGAGATATAGAGCAACATTCTCGGGTTACTTTTCTTTACGCAGACTAATTATATGTCATTTTATCTTCTTGCAATTAAAACGGATGTGTCACGGTTCATGTCGCTGGAAACTTTAGCAACGTTTGTGAAAAAGAGGACTTGAATATTTCATATTTTCCGAGACCTTTTGGCAAATATTTGCTCACTGCAAAAAAAGGGACAAATGCAATAGTAATCCGCTATAGTTGAAGTAAGGCAGGACACCACTGAGGCGTAAAAAATCGCTCTTTTTGTTGCAATTTTTTCGAAGTATTACTTGAAAAATTGCATTTTTTCTAAGTATTATTTGAAAAATGCATTTTTTCAATGTATCATTTGAAACATGCATTTTTTTCAATGTATCACTTAAAAAATGCATTTTTTCAATGTATCATTTGAAAAATTCCATTTTTTCAATGTATCGTTTGAAAAATTGCATTTTTTCAATGTATCATTTGAAAAATTGCATTTTTCCAATGTACCATTTGATGCATTTTTTCAAAGTATCGTTTGAAAAATTGTATTTTTTAAAAGTATCATTTGAAAAATTGTATTTTTTCAAAGTATCATTTGAAAAATTGCATTTTTTCAAAATCTCATTGTTTGTATTTTTTAAAAGTATCATCATATTCAAGAATATGTGTAAAAATGTCAAGTTAAAATATTGAAAACTGACCAAATTAAAGACGAATTCGTGTCTTTCTCGAAACGACTTTTGTCGCACTGTCGTCAACGGTACATTTATTTTTAAACACTAGTCATTTTGTGCAATTTTTTTCGTCGATCAATTTTTCGTCTCTTCGATTTTTTCTTTTCGTCGGTTGTCGATCCTGCCGTTGGATCACATTTTTAATACAGAGGCACTTTGATACCTCAATACCGTTGTTAATTTTTAAAAACAAAAATTTACACGAAATAAATTAAATGTATGGTTAATGACATATCTTTTTTGCACATCCCAAATAAATCATGTAATAGACAAAAAAAATCGTCAAAAACAATTTTTTTGCGTCGTCAAAGTGATGTCCACCTGTAATCATTTTTCCAAATCACTATTGATTTTTTTCGATATGCGAATTCGCTCCGAATAATTGCGCTGAAAAATGCTGTGGGTCGAAAAGAAGGGACATTAGAAAATATCTTATCAAAATGATTTTAATTTAAACATAGTTAGAGCAACTGAATGACAAAAAATCCTTCCCAAAGTCTTCCCATGGTTGGAAGAGTCTCTTGATCTCCAAATCTCCGTGATGACTGTCAGATATCACGACAGTACACCGCGATATCTTGAAAGGTTTCCATTGAAGGGCTCGGTTATCTTTGACCGGAGAGGTCTTGCGGTGTCTGGTCCCTCCATAAGTCGCCGAGCACTGAAGAGTGACACCGAAGGGACCCCGAAGAATTTCGGTCGAAGCCGAGATTCTGTCTGGACCCGTGGCGCCTCGCAACCCTCAGGCTTCAATGCCACCCACGCAACCCTCTTAAATTCCTAGTCTCGCTGTAAAGCTCTTTGGCCATTGCAGGTCTTTAAAAAATATAATAATAATGTTGCAGTAAAATAACGAGAAGCAGACCACGGAACTCTAGTACGTCTCGGGAAATGAATACCATAATCTTCTCGGCGGCTTGCACATGAGATCGTTTACGATCATTTTGGATCTGGATTTGAAATAATTGATAGAAAAAAATATGTAGGAGAGTTGTGCTCAAGATAACATAATCAGATAGGATGACACATCCTCAATATCTTTTTAACTATTTGCGCTAATTGAGTAATGATGACGTTTCATGGTCGGCTATTAAGTGTCGCCAGTAGCGAAGTCTAGTATAGCCGTCAGTGAATGCCAGCCTTTATGTACACTGACAGAAAAATTCTATTGATATTAACTAACCGCGTCTATTCGATTTATTAAAATTTGATTTAACCACACTGAAAAAAAAATTCCTTCACCTAATCAAAATTTAGTTGGTTTAACAAAATGTATCTTTAAATACGTTCAACTTGATTTTTGATTGGCATAATTAACGTTTTGTTAATCTAACTGATAGTTTTAATGGTGTGAACTGTAGCTTATTTGGCATGTCTGAGCAACTGTTAAAACAACAAAATTTCGAAACAATATGCATTTTGCACATTCAACGATTACTTTTTCTCAGTGCAGATTTTTCGGGAAATCAAATTTTTCCTATTGCATTCCATTATTGGAGTTATTCATTTTAAGGGGTTAGGCCACAGTAACGGGAATAAAATCATGTGCGAATTTCACAATTTTTGTCGTATGAAAAAGTGGTTCACTCATAAAATTAATTACACATCTATTTAGTATGAATATCAAGCTGGTAGAATTTTTTTGTTTCGATGTACAAAATGGCCAACTACTGATGTTTTCTTTTATTACCTTTTTTTAGGCGCTCCGCGATATTTAGCATCCACAATTATTGACCTAGAACAAAAAACGAAAATTCTCGTTAATCTACATTAGAATACCTAGAGAAGTACGTACGGAATTAAAAGAATATTGTTTCATTCAAAAGTTGTAGGAATTTGAACTTAAGAAATGAATTTTCAGTGAAAAATTTCATTATAAGTGCGCATAAACTGCTCATTAAATGAAAAGTTTTCTATTAATCAGAAATTCCGTACGTACTCCTCTGCAAAATGTAATTAGGAGCATAACTTTTAAATTTGAAGTAAATCGAGTGAAAATTGTTGAAGTTATTTGTCACGCCAATTGAAAAAAGACGTTTCGAGAAGTTTCGAGCAGCCGGCCATTTTGTACATCGAAAAAAATATATATATATATATTTTTTTTTCTAACAGCTTGATATTTATACTAAATAGATGTGTAATTAATCTTATGAGTAAATCACTGTTTCACATGAAAAAAATTGTTAAATTCGCACATGATTTTACTGTGGCCTAAGGCCTTAATTCAGGCTCCGGCCTTAAGTTGAAGAGAGTTCACCGCCAACCGTCGCAAAAAAATTCATCATCCACCGGTATCCATGTATTTCTCATTTTTATGTATTTTTTGGTAACTTTTTTAACGCTCTCAATATATGTGTCTTTGTGTTAAGAAAAAATTTGTTTCTTTTTCACCAATTATTTCCCAGAAAAAAAATCGGAATTTGTCCATTTTTCCGGACCTCTAGGTAGATCTGAAACTGATTCTAATAAATTATAATGATAAACCTTTATGAATATGCGCTTGACTCAACATTCATACGGCGTCATTAATTTAAATATTTATCGTAAAACTTTTTTTACGATAAATATTTAAATCATGTCATTTTACTGTCAACTTCATTTTAATATGTCATCTTAATCACAACTTCCCTATCCGATTATTTGTGATCATTATTTACATCGCTCGTCGAGTTTATTAATTCGTCTGATTATCTTTGGATTAACGTCGAGATTATTATTTGGAAAAAAATCGGAGCAATTAACTCGTACAAAGTGACAGGCCGATTTTTTTTTCACCAATTAGCCACTTTCCTAAAGAAGTCGTTAAGGCGTTTTTTATTCGAGCAATTTCTTCGCACGGATCTTATCGGGCCCGTTAAACAAAAGATTTACGCTGAATTAATCGTAATACGTTACGTTAACAAGGTTAACCCTGAAAATTCTGAGCCGATTGTATTTATAAAGTGTTAACACGGCTCTCCGTAGCGTGCATCAAAGTCCATTGAGCTGGAGATGGCTCTCGTTGCAATACGGCTATTGTGTAGTACAAAGCAAAAGACCCACAATGCTGGGAAGTGCGATATCCCGCGACTGTTTCCGTTCAAATAAAGCGAGCGGCACTCCGATGCACTCGGTGTTTCGCGTCGCGGTAGTTTTCTCAAGAACGCACGAGAGCATGTGTCAACCTCGCGGTCGACTTCCGGTACGTGGATTTGTTTTATTGCGCGGTTGTGATTGTTCACGGGGTGTGATGCCTCTAGACCCCCTCGAACTCTCGCACGCTTCCACCCGTCAATTATAAATCTTAAAATGCGCGGCTTTAATTAGCCCGGAAAAATCATTCGCTTGTTTTTTTTTCGGATAATTTATTTACCAGCATTGTTGTTGACGAGTGAACATTTTGTGATAGTTTTTTTTCTTTATTATGCAGGCGCATTTTTCCTCCCTTATTTAGATTTCTCTCTATAATGCCGGTTACTTTTCGTTGTACTATGCAATGGAGAAATAATGGTCCACGATGGTAAAGGGCGAATTTACAGAGTTGTCATTTTCGTAAGTTTTTTTTTGTGAAGTAAGTGGTCGTATATATGTCGTATGGCAGGAGTGTTCATTGCTTTTCAAGCAAAGGCGTTCGTATCTCTGTGTGTACAGCTATTAGAATGCGTTGGATAACAGTTAAGGGGAGGGTAGGGGTTTCAGCGTGAAAAAAAAAACACTTTTTTGCGAATTTTGTTCATCTATATGGATAGAGTAAATTTATTGAAACCTTTTGTACATTGTTGAGTGTCATTTCAAGAACATTCCGTGAAATTTGTACGCGAAAATATCCACAAACAAGCCGGTGCCGCGTTATTTCTCGAAACCACTTTTTCAAAGTCCGTGTTCACTGCCATTTGAAAACTACATGACTGATTTATTTCAAACTTGGTACACACTTTCTACATATAAAATACCTCCCCCCAACGGTTAGTTTGAGATTTTTTTTATATTGAGGGGGTTTTCCAACCTCAAAATGGCGGAATTTGTCGTGAAAAATAGCACTTTTCACTTTACGTGACCACCAAAAATTTATAAATGAAAACAAAAATTATCAAAGACCGTTGGGGGGAGGATTTGACGATACTTCGACTAAATTTGAATGGTACTTGATTTCAGATAATTTCTAGCTGAGATACAGTGAACACCGCAAATCGTGTTTTTCCAAAGGCTTTCTTGGAAAAGCTTTGTCACCTGCTTGTTTGTGGATGTTTTCGCGTACAAATTTCACGGAATGTTCTTGAAATGACACTTAACAATGTACAAAAGGTTTCAATAAATTTACTCTATCCATATAGATGAAAAAAAAATCGCAAAAAAGTGTTTTTTCTTCACACTGAAACCCCTACCCTTCCCTTAAGGGATCATCACAGTGGAACGGTTCGAAAAATAGCCAATTTTCGCGATTTTTTTTTCGATTGTTAAAATACTCTAATCACTCTGATTCTTTTAAAGGAAAATCAAGGCACTCTTGAAGAACAGAAAATAAGTTTTTAAACGCTTATTTTTTTTCCACATTTTTTTTAACGGTTGAAAATGTATTAAACAAGAAGTCCTCGCGGTGTACGCGATTGTGGACGTAAATATTATCTGAAACAAAATTTGTAACAAGATTATTAATCAGTGTGAAAGCCGCTATCTTGCTATGGAGGTTTTTTAATAATAAAAAATGATAAAATGGCGGCAGTTTGAAAAAAAATATCGAGTTTAGCACATTTTTGCAACAGTTATTCGTTAAAAAATATGCAAAATTAAAAAAAAGTTTCCACAGCAAGATAAAGTATGGCAGGAAGAATGTATGTCAAAATTTGAGACGGATAGCTTGCAAACTCTTCCTTTCAGAGTGTACACCGTTTTGAAAAACAACATTTCGAGAAAAACGCGTTTAAAGTTTCGAGTGCGGGGAATTTTCACGTGAATCGTCTACTTACGATCGATGGATGATGCCAGGTCCATGTTTATAACCTTCTGTACTATCGGATAATGCAAAAAAAAAAACGATTTTTTGAAAATTTGACACTGTGATGATCCCTTAATGTACAATCAATAATTTTTTTCTCCTCGCAAGTATTAATTTTTTTTTGTTTGAACAGTCGTGATACATTTTGTTCCGGTGATACACGACGAAAAATTGTACCAAGTTTGAGATGAGGACTTTTTCGATCAACTAAAAGAACCTTTTGTGCTCTTGGTAGAAGATACTCGCTTCGCACTGACGAGGGTCGCGTACCCACGCGTGTTACATCGGGACACCACATCGCACACTCTTATATATATATATATATATATTCGTCCAACATTACACCTGTTACTTAAAAATAATGAATGGTTCTTCATGCTTTAATGGCCTTATCGTAATTCCACCTCGGGTAAATATACAGCTATATACTCTATTATCATTACCGCTGACGGCTCTGGTACATTACTGATACCGTGCAACTGTTGTGTGTCGCGATGAAAAATAATAACCCGAACTGTCCGAAATGATCGCGCCCGAAATTAATTAAATTCAGTGTATTTGTGCATATCAAATTTAATTTACGTCGCGTCGTTTTTCGCCGTACGACAAATTTGTCGGTTCTATTATTATTTCCTCATTATGTTTGGGCAAAACACAAGTTGTGTTGGCACTACCGCAATTTTTGTCGAGATTTTGTTTAAACTCACTATACGAGTCGGGAAACATCCTTTTAATATAATGTATTTTTAGAAGATAATACGAAATCCGTTGAATGCAGTTTTGAAATGGAAAGTACACCTGTAATAACACTCAAATTGTAGTAACCCGCAATTTTTCCGAGTTTTTGTTTCCACTAATTATACAAGCCGGGAAACATACTTTGAATATAACTTATCTTTTACAAGATAATACGATATACGTTAAGGGGCAAGGCCACTGTAGCGGGGGAAAAATTAGTATATTTTGGGATTTTTTTTAGCCGGACAATGGAATAAATCAAAATTGTGAAAAAGTTCCCTTATTGTACATACCATAAACTGTATAAACTATTTTTTTTCAAAGTAATAGAAAACAAGACTGCAATTTTTAATTTACAGTGAAAGAAATTTTTTTTTTTCGATTATACATGTGAATAGCTACAGAAGTACGTAGGATTTTTTTTTTGGTATATCGATTTTTGCACAAACAGCGCATTTTTTAAATAAAAGTTCAAAATTCTCAAAAAAAAAATCCTCCGAAAATGGTCTATAAATGGTCGTGTAATATATCGAGAAAATCCTACGTACTTCTATCCAGAATGTAATTGTGAATATACAGATAAAATTTCAAGTCAATCGGTCAATATTTGTTCGAATTAAGAGTCCGGCCGACTTGAAAAATGTAGTTTCGCGAAAAACGCGTTAAACGTTTTCGGTACGGAAAAATTATTGATAAATTTTATATACCTTCAGTCAGCGATGCCTGCGCCATACAATTGGCCTTTCGAATTGACGTCCTGCTCGAGCAGGACGTTATCGATTTTTTGAAATTTCTGCAGTGGCCTTACCCCTTAAGACGAGTTTTAAAATGAAGAGTACACTTTTAACAACACTTGAATGTATCTTCGATCATGCGATTACAACGAAATAACGTAACCAAAAACTGACGATACATCATTTGTATTCTTTTGCAGGTCACGAAAATATAAAATTGACCCAAGTAGCCGCGCGCGATACCAACTTAAGGGGTAAGGCCACTGTAACGGCCCAAAAAAAAAAGGTTTTTTCACTAATTTTTTGCTCCCGAAATTGAAGGTATTTGAAAAAAAACTTTTAATGGTGTTATCGGGCATACATTAAACTTTATTATAAAATTTTTTTACAGTAAAAAAAAACAAAATGGCGGTTCCACAGCTATCTTCCCGGGACATGTTTTGCTTCCAGGGCTCCGCGGCACGCAGCACCACTGGTGCACTTTTGAATCTAGAACAAAAAAAAAACCATTAATCTAGAGGGCTATAGCTAGAGAATGTCGATCGGATTTTAAAAAGTATCAATTTTTGTGGATTTGGCGTGCGTTTGAAAAAAAAAATTGATTTTTGACGAAAAAAACGGCAAGTTTTTTGTTAATAAAAAATCAATAAATAAAGTTCTTGAAAATTCCGATCGACATTCTCAAGATAATGTAAATGTTCACATCTGGTTAAAATTTCAAGTAAAAAAAATGAAAATTGTTCAAGTTATGCTGCGTGCCATTTTGAAAAACCATGTTTCGAGAAAAACGCGTTTAAAGTTTTGCGAATAGTTTGTTTGGGTTTGTTTTTTTTTTCTTATTCTAGAGGGTTTAAACTATTTTTTAAGCCAATAAAAAAAATCGATTTTTCAAAAAATGTACAGTGGCCTTACCCCTTAAGGAAGCTCCAAAAATGAAGTAGTAAAAACTCGACCGACGTTTACCCCTTACTTTTTACATTTGCTTGATACTTCGTCAATCCTTGAATCGCGCTAATCGACACGTTATCAGCTCTTCAAAAAACCTGACACTTTCTCGATAGGCTAATTGTTCTCGTTATTGTATACGACATGACTACATCGATGTCCCAATACAAGAGCGATTCATAAAATTCCCCCCCCTTCCTAAAATTCATTTTCGAACATTTGCATTGTTCGAATCACCACAGTCTGCTTTTTGCTCACCCACTACTTTAATTCTCGTACGAAATACTTGCAAAAATAGTACACGTTGATTCGCTACTACGCTGGAATGCTATTTTTTTTCTGGCATCCCTCGATCGTTTTACGCGAACGATTCAACGAGGCAAAAGTAATCAGCCCCCTCCGTTTTTTCACCCCGTTGGATTCTGATGGAACGAACTCATCGCGGCAAATCTCAATGGTCGAGGCGCAATAAAGTGCCGGTTGCGAGTGTTGCCTCATTTTCGTCGAAAGTTAACGTGTCCCGAGTTCAACATTTCGTTTTGACGCTGACCGAGACACAAGCCGGAGGGGACCAGAGAGCACATATAAGCGCGGGTGGAGCTCTGCCGATTGCTGATCTAGCTTTTACGATTCATAACTCAAACGCGTATATCCGTATACGCGCACACGGACGTACATTCCATTGGGTTGCCAAAAGACGTAACCTGCGGGAATTTACGCGATTAATCTTGGCCCTTTGCGGCCTTACGTTTGGCAATAGTCGATATACATCGTGTATACGCGGCGTTAAAAGCGAGTGTGCAACGGTGAGATAAAGCCAACGACACGAGAAACTTTCGGAGTGAGAGAAAGGGTCTCCTCGTCGCTTTCACGGTCCCACACCGAACATAAAACGTTTATTTATATGTACGACACAATGTTCTCCTCCTCCTTACACAGTCGGACATATATTTGGTTCTATCACTCCGGTACTCATTTCAAGACCTTCGAGTACGTTTATTTGTTACATCGAGATTAAACTTCCGAGAGCCAACGAAATAGCGAATAACTAGCGTCAATGCCTTCTCGCATACTTCAATGAGTAACTCCATACATTATTCGTCCGATTTACACTCAACCTGGACTGGAGATTTATCAGGCTGCAGTTTGACGGTGATTAGAAATTTTCTGTCATTTTTTTTTGCTGGGATTCGGATCAGAAGCGTTTTTTAAATGGAATTTAATGTGGCTGGGAATTGACCGACCAGGTGGGAGAATACAGCCAAACGATGGGGAAAAATAATTTAAGGGACACCACTGTGATAGGTGAAAAAATTGATTTTTTTGGTATTTTTTTAAAGTATATGTATTCAAGAATATGGGGACAAAGTGTCAAGTTGAAGTATTGGAAATTGACCAAGTTACAGACGTTTTAGTGAGAGCAGGTAGCGCGACGATTTACGCATATTCAAACTTTCAATCGCGATTTACAATTTAAAAAAAAACAACATTTCCGTAATTGTAGTAGCTATCGATGTAGGTAGCCATTTTTTTAAATTTAGTATTTTTTGAGCCTCCGAATATAATTAAACATTTTGCTAAATTCAAACCTTTTTTTTAAACCCGCCATTTTGTGATTTTATTTCTCGAAAAACGCCTACGCACAATGAGGACTACATTGTATACAACATTATAAAACCTTTTTATTCTCATTTTTCACACCAGCGAAGTCAAGTTATCGATCCAGCTGTTGGACTACACTTTTTCTACAGAAGCTCTATCGTACCTCAATAACGTCGTTAACTATTTAATGTTTTTTTTTATATAAAAAAATTGCCGAAATAAGCTCCATATATGCTTCATAACAGACCTTTTTTCCAAATACCAAAAAAATAATTTCGTAGACAAAATAAAATCGGAAAAAACGACCGTTTTTCGCCCGTCACAGTGGTGTCCTCCCTTAAGGTATTCCCTTCACGAACCCGAATATTCAACAATCATCTGATTTTCGTCTACTATAAGAAAAATAAATACCCCAGTATACTGGGAAAATTTCAAGCAAAGTATTTTCAACAAAGAATGACGACTTCAACATCGTCTAATTTTGCACAGCACTTTATGGAGATGCCATCCTGTCATATTTCTATCTAACAATCTATATGCTAAATACCTCTAGATGACTTATACAAACTGCTTTACGTCTGTGAAAAATTCTGAAGATTCCGCAACGACTATAAAAACCAGGAGTCACCGAATGTCCAAAGAAAATAATAATGATAAAACTTGGAAAAATGCGACTGACAGAAGGATTTTCGTAACTACGAATTTCCAGAGAGAGTGTAAAAATGTCGAAACCTACAAAATATGTGCGAAATTACGAATTCCAATTTATCGTTGGGTATAATTGATTGTAACTTATTTTTATTAAGGAGTTACGTGAGTTTCGAAAAATAATATTTTCTCTATTTTCTTTAAAATATAATGTATAAATGATTTCATTCAAAATATTTTAGATATCGTTCTATTAAATAATAAAACTAAAAAGAAAAAGGATTTTTTGAAATTTTCAAATCCACGTAAGCCTTTGAAGCGCCACTCCAAGTCAATAATGATTAATAAGGGTCCTACTCATCCCCTCACAAAATACGGCCCGTCACAAAAGGAATACCTTAGAACATTATTGATTTCTTTTAAAAAACTCGATATCTTATTGAAAACGTAATTGGGCGAAAAAAAACAAAACTTTAACTACGATATTTTGAAATCAGATCCGCAGTATCCAAACTTCAAAATAAAATCTGCAATGACATACCATTTCATCCCTGACTGCTCAAAACAATTTTCTATTCTCCCCATAAAAGCTTCTACTTAAAAAAAAAAAAAAATCATTGCCTACGAGGACGGTTCGTACTTCAGCAGGAACATTTTTACCAATGACAGAAATGTAGGGTAGCTATTCACCCCTGCCCTGCGGTAGGACATAAAAAATAAAACTGTCAAGAGTTGAATGAACTTTTCTCCAATTTCGCTCGACTTGATTGAATCACACGAATCATTGGCCCCGCTGCAAAAACCTCATATAATCGACTTTGGTGCCTCTATAAACTGCGAACGAGTCGTGCATCACGTACTTGTCCGGCAGATCTGATGGGCCAAACGAGAGAGCGTACGTTACGAACGTCAACTCGCTATTTACCATTACGCAATGGAATCTAGTTATCTAGCCAATGGATCCGCATCCTCTCTCTGATGTACTGGCGAGTGCGACGGTACGAAATATTGCATATGAGGCTCGTACATACGCGAATTGACTTGTGGTCTACTGAAAGAGGATCTCCATTCGTTGGTGGCAATAACAAGGACGCAACTCCCATAATTCAGCTCGTAAAGTGGTGTAGATTGCGCCATTTTGTCTCTCAATTGTTGAATGGAATAGTTACACTGATTCGACGTAACCACTCGTCCGTCTGTCACGGTGCTCGTTCTCCTCTCCTCTCTCGAGATCCTCTCTCTCTCTTTTGGCTAACTACCTCCACTTAACGCTAATAATTATTTTCATTGGGGTGCCCCATCCCGTGGTGAGGATACACACGAGTAATTCCTCTCCGTAACATTCAACGTGTGCTATTGCTATACGTTTGTCGCGTTTCTCCTCCCGCTGATGATGATGTTGCCACTGGTACACTCTTTCGTTCCCCCCCAATCACGACGACCACTTTGACTTCCTGCACGAACGGATATAAAAATAGAGCGAGAACACCCGGGAGCTATACCCGTGGCTCGAGCATCCACGTCAGGCTCTTTGAATCTTTCGATCGCTGCGCTCACTGTCGGAAGTGGAGGCTTTGGAATAGGCGGATTAAAAGATACCTTTAGGCGAGGAAAAAAAATGCTGATATACATGATTTTTTTTTAAGGAAAGATTTTTTTCATCTTTTGCGAGACTTTGGGTACGTTTTATTAATACTTTTGGCTGTTACGTGTTATTTTTTATTTTTTGTTAATCCGAGAAAACTGCGGGGTATAGCACGGTCTTCTAAACTGCGTTTTCAACACTGGCGTGACGTATAGGTAAAAAACTAATCGACCGATTCTCATGAAATTTGGTAGGAATCTTTCTAACCTTATTGTCTTGAACATGAACCTAAATGTTTTTGAAAATAAAATGGAGAAGTATTTTTTATTGCTAAGGGTAGCCTTTTTTTTCGAAAAACGCTTTCTTTTTTGTTTCAAAGCGTACCATTTCATCGATTTCCGACATTTTTCACTTTTCCTTGGTTCATATTCTGGGTATGAGTGTTAATGAAAGAAAAATCTTTGGTGGTTTTCTTTCAGAATAATCCCGTCGACGCTATGTGTCACGCCGTTTGACAATATCCGCTGCAACTCGTTTAGGCCTCGCCATTTTTAAAGATTAATTTTAAAAATACCATGTAACAGCCACAAATAGTAATAAAACGTAGCCTAAGACCAAAAAATGGCAAATCGTTCCTTTTGAATGAAATCATGAAAATTAGTCGTTTTTTCCTTGCCTAAAGGTGTCTCCCCTCTTGAAACGATCGTCAGAGCATTGACGAATCTTCTGAAGCAATCTGGGTACATTTTGCAAACATGTGTATTCCATCGTTTCTTTGGAAAGTTGTTTTCTCTAGATTGTCCGGGAGAATTGATTTTTGAAAGACGATACGACCCTTGGCACGCGTTGTTTTTGCCCCCCCCCCCCCCCATTTGTAATTTTCCCTATCTGGTCCCATTGAATCCAACAAAGAGAAGATAATTTACGGCAGTATTTTTGCTTGGTTTTTCCTCGCTTACTCGCAGGTACGAAGAGTTCCAGGCTGTCCATTACTTTTAATTACGAGGAAAGAAAAACAATCCATTTGCGCACGCACGAAATCAAAACGCGATGGATCTTGCTCGTTTCAATCCTCCGGCCATAATTCCTACTACGTTCGCGCAGAGCAACGAGATGCCACAATGTGTATCCCAAGTGTGGGAAGAAAGTTGGAAGAGGGTTGCCTACGAAGCTCCGAGGGAGCGAGTTTTTCCGTAAATCTAGCGAGAAAGAGAGAGAAAGAGAGCGGGGCAGTAAATTATTTAGGGCTGTCGTCGCGCCTTGCTGTCATTGCGTATGTGGATTGAAAGTTGTACGGGCTATTCCATCTGAAATGCCACTATTTCTGACGGTTTTTCTTTCACTATTAATACTTACGAACTAGTTCAAAAGAATTGCAACGAAAAGAAGAGAAATAAAAAAATTGAAATTGACGGAGGGAACCACTGTGATGGGCCGAAGAAGGTCGTCTTCCGATTTTTTTTTGTCTACTAGATATATTTATCTGGGATTTGGAAAAAAGGTATTTTATTGTGTATACATTGAAGTTATTTCGAGTAATTTTTCATTAAAAAAAATAAATAAAAACGAACAACTTTATTGAGGTTAATAGAGCCTCTGTTTGATAACTTGACAATGGTTGGTCTGAAAAATAAAAATAAACAGTTTTATAATCTACATAAATGTAGTTCTCGTTGTACGGAGCCGGTATTTTAAAAAAGACCTCACAGGATGACAGGTGTTGAAAAAAGAGTATAATTTTGGCGAAACTTTTACTTATATTCGAGGGCTTAAAAAATGCTAAATATTAAAAAACCGCTACGTGCAACGATAGCTAAAGCAATTACGGAAATGTTGGTTTTAAAAAATTGATTATCTAAGGTAGTTGTGCTACCTGCTCTCACTAAATCGTCTGTAACTTGGTCGATTTTCGATACATTAACGTGAATTTTTTGCACATACTCTTGAACATGTATACTTTGAGAAAATGCAAAAAAAATGTTTTTTTAAAATATAAATAAAATTTAAATATAAATATTAATTTTTAAACATCCGTCCGCGTGTCCGCGTCAAATCGTGGGCATCATCTTCTCACTTGGACGCAACGGTTGACGAGAAATCAATCACACTGACCTGCCGTCATACAATAGTTGAACATTACTACCTCATGTTTTTTTTTGTCACGTTGCCACGACGTCCCAACGGGTACAGTAAATTCGCAGTCCAAAAGACTGTGAGACTCAACCTGGAATACCCCATAGATGCGTGGTCCACACAATTGGCTCCCTCGTTTCGATCGCCAGGGCGGTTGGAGGATGAACCAGCGCGTCATTGCGCAGGGGTGAAATTAAATAACAACAAAACAATAAAAGACAATTGTTTCTAAGTTTTATGACGCTTGCGGTCCACTCTTCTCCAGCAACCCTCGCTTCGGCGTTTGTCGAGATACGAGGAGCGAGAATATATGGAGCTACGAGCTGGCGAGAAAGAGACCTCTCGCTGTGGTTTATTGCCGCACACTCTCACACCAGGTCCTCGTGAGCCTCGCAGCTTCACCCTGCACTACGATCCTCCTATCATTCTCTCTTTTTCTCTCCGTCTATCCACCTTTGCCTTTCTCCATACACGCCTATGCTCATAGCTACGGTCACTTTATTTCAGGGGTGCGATTTTCCACGAGCTTGTATGTGATGTGTTTTATATGTACGTACATCCAACAATACTCGTTTATTGTTGGATATATATATAGGAAACTTTCCTTTTACCTTTGCCCACCCTCGTCGCGCCTTTTAATTGTATTCCTTTTTGTTTCAACGGTTATAACCGTGTTTCATTTATCGCCATTCTCGTCGTATTTTATGGGTTGCAATACGCATTGTTGTATTACAAGACTCGCCCGACTAAACTTAAAAAAACAATCAGAATAGCTCGCCATTAAATTGAAGAAAATTATTGTGAGCATACCTTGCGTAGAATATGATCAGAAAACAGTAACATTTTTTGCTGATCACTCAGCACATGCAGGGTGACAATTATGAAGTGGCCATAGATTTTTTAAGGGTCGGGCGGAGGTTTTGCATCAGCAAAACCTTCACCTTAAGCTCTTAAAAACCCGCAGAAAGTAAACAAATATTCAATGGTTTTTCAAGTGCTCTTTGGAAAAAAATACACCGTATTTTTGTGATGAAAAATTAAGCATTCTGGGAATAGGTTAATATTCCATTTTGAGCTCGGCAGAGGGAAAATAATTAAATTCTGAATACTGAACGTACTCCTAAAAAAACTTGTTTTAATTCTTCGTTGACATACTTGTATTTGGCCATGATTTTGACACGCTGGGTCAATTTGAACCGTTTTTATTTGAAAACATCAGAAATACGCTCTTAACACTTCTTCAAATGTCGGCATTATTGAAATTCCAAAAATATAAAAATGTGTTGTAAAAAATTATTGAAAAATTTTCCATTTTTGAAAAATCTGTATTTTACTTTTAGTTTATCCCCATGTAGAGGTTGCCATGAGTTGCCCAATTTTACGATGAGGCCAATATTGGGACCATCGTATAAGCCAACAAAAGAGAAATCATATTGGCCCATTACTGTTCCGCTCTAAACTGAAAACTGGCACAATGTCGGCCCATCCCTGAAGCCTGTCCTGGCCCATCTTTAAAAACTAATTAACAGCCGTGATAGTTAAACTAAATTTGCCAATTTAAAAACTGGGGATACTGAAATACTGACAATTCCATTGGCCCAATATTGTTCCGTTATAAATTGAAAACCGGCACAATATCGGCCCATCGTTTAAAACCAATAAATAGCCGTGATGGTTGAACTATATTTGCCATTTTAAAAACTGGTAATGCTAAAATACAAGCAATTACATTGGCCCATTATTGTCCCGTTATAAATTGAGAACCGGCACAATATCGGCCCATTACTAAACATTATCCTGGCCCATCTTTCAAAACCAATAAACAGCAGTGATAGTTAACCTAAATTTGTCAATCCTAAAGCTGGCAATCTTAAAATACTGGCTATTACATTGGCTCGTTATTGTCTCGTTTCAAATTGAAAACCGACAGAATATCGGCCCATAGTTAAAACCTATCATGGACCATCTTTTTAATTCATTAAACAGTCATCATAGATAAACAATATTTGCCAATTTTTAAACTGGTGATGCTGAAGTACTGCCAATTACATTGGCCCATTATTGTTCCGTTATGAATTGAGAACGGGCACAATATCAGCCCATTACTAAAACCTATCCGGGCCCATCTGTTGAAACCAATAAACAGCCGTGATAAGAAGAGTTTGTGGCTTCCGGATGGAGGCCGTGTTGAGGATCAGCGTTGTGCCGACGTTTCGCAAACGTTACAGTCTGCATCATCAGGGCTGAGAGCTCCGATACTGAAGCTCTCGTGTCTCAGGTATTCCTTATATAGTTGCAGTCATCGTTCCGGATCGCTGCGCCAGCCAATCAGATGTTTTAATTGATCAGCTGGTCAATTAAAAAACCAATTTCAATCCCAATTTTATGAACAAACTTCAGGCGCAGCCATGGGTTCCCCTATTTCTCCTATCATCGCCAACATCTTTATGGAGAACTTCGAGAACAGAATTCTTCAAGAAGCTTCCCTCAAACCCTCCACCTGGTTCCGATATGTCGATGACACCTTCGTCATTTGGAGTCACGGCAAAGAAAACCTCAATCATTTCTTAACCTTCCTCAACTCCCAGCACCCCAATATTCAATTCACCATGGAGATAGAACAGGAAAATCAAATTCCTTTTCTGGATGTACTGGTTCAACGGAAAAGCGATGGCACTTTGGGCCATAAAGTTTACCGGAAGCCAACGCATACGGATAGATACCTCCATGCTACGTCCCACCACCACCCTTCCCAAAAACAGTCGGTCATAAGCTCTCTGGTCTACAGAGCTCTAGCGATCTCCGAACCAGACTCCTTGGAGGTTGAACTAGAACACCTACGAAAAGCTTTAGGAGACAATGGCTACAAGCTAGGCAACATCGAAAGAACGATCAAAAATCTAAAAAGAAAAATAGCTGATCCGAAAACGGTTACAGCACCTGATAGGGAGAATGAAGGACAAATAACCGTAACAACTTCCCTTCCATACCTTCAGGGCATAACCGATCGCATAGGGAGGGTCCTTGGAAAACATAACGTGCGAGTCATCTTCAAACCTCAGAAGAAACTAGCACAAGTGATTCCGAGTGCAAAAGACCAAAGACCACCATTAAGTGCACCAGGAGTATACAAGATACCCTGCTCATGCGGTAAAGTGTACATAGGAGAAACCGGGAGGAAGATCAGTACACGGATCAAAGAACATCAACGGTGTATCAAATATGGCCATATTACACAATCAGCGCTGGCCGAACATTGGATGGAGACTGGTCATGCCATCCAGTTCGACAAAGCCCAAAGTCTGGCCCCATCAAACAGCTATTTTTCCAGGAAACACCGAGAAGGCTTGGAAATCCGAAAACATCCGGACAACCTAAACAGAGATGGAGGATATCACGTCAATCCTATTTGGCACACCGTCCTCCCGGTTTTTTAATTGACCAGCTGATCAATTAAAACATCTGATTGGCTGGCGCAGCGATCCGGAACGATGACTGCAACTATATAAGGAATACCTGAGACACGAGAGCTTCAGTATCGGAGCTCTCAGCCCTGATGATGCAGACTGTAACGTTTGCGAAACGTCGGCACAACGCTGACCCTCAACACGGCCTCCATCCGGAAGCCACAAACTCTTCTCATTACATAAAGAGCCGTGAAAGCCTTAAAACTAAAATCAAACAGCCGTGATAGTTCATCGAAATTTGCCAATTTTAAAACTGGCAATGCTAAAATACTGGAAATTACATTTAATTAATCTAAGCCCTTTATTGGCTAAGTGGGTCAGACCATACCTGCTTTTATTTTATTTAAGCCTTGGGTTATTAATTATCTGTATATCGTGCCAGAATAGGCAAATAACTGGCACGTCATATATTGATCGTCTATATTTTGTAGTTCAGTTTTTGTAATCAAGTCTTGGCCTATTATTGGCATTTGTAAATAACCAACATAAGTGAGTAAAATATGCCAATTTTGAAACCTGTCATATACGCAAATCACAATTTATTTGAAGGTTATTCCATGAAATATGTATCCATAAGGACCATTCTCGGGCCAATATTGGCCCGATAGGTTGAATATTTATCACGCACCCAAACAAACCCAAACAAACTCACGGCCCAATATTCTAGATAGACTAACTTCTAGATAGACCAACTGTGAAGGCCCATCATAGGGCCAGTGGTCAATTTCTACATAGGCCCTTTAAGAGGGCCCACATAGGGCCAAGTGCAATCACCAACATTGGCGCTACAATGAATTAAATCATTGGCCCAATAATTGTTGGCTCTGTTGGCCGATATCGGGCCGTTCTTATCATTTCTACAAAGGCACCTCATTGGTGAATACTCACGGCCCAATATTCTAGAAAGGCTAACTGTGAAGGCCCGTCCCAGGCCCAACGGTCAATCTCTACATGGGTCCGGGTCAAAATGACCCAGTGTGTCAATGTAGGGTTAAATGAAACAGAATTCCATTTATAATTTATAAATAATTCACTTTAACATGCATCGTCGATAAATTTTTTTCTCGATGATGGGAGGCACAAAAATTTTTTTCATAAGTGCTTCGTATTCGGATTTTAGCTACGTTCATTCTGCTGGACTCAAAATGGGACTCAAAATGGAATTTTGTTTTTTTTTAATGCTACATTTTTTCTTGAAATTACTACCCATCACAAAAATGTGCTATATTTATTTTCGAAGAGAACTTGAAGAACCTTAAAATATCAGACCTTTGAAGATACATGGCCACGTTATAATAATCGTCCTGTATTCGCATATTGCGTGCATTTTTCGAGAACATTACATCTTGAAGGTAATAATAAAGAATCGACATAATTTTCCATTTCTCAAGGCCAGCGACAGATTTCTATACATCAAAAAGTTTCGCAATGAAAAAAAAAAAAAAAAATACGTACAAAACAATTTTGCCATTTTTCCTTCAACATGACTATTATTCCAATTTTTTTCTTTTCTTTTAAAAAGGTCAATTATTTTTTAAATGAAGTCTGCTCCATTAACGCACAGCTGACTTCGTAACGAGTAATGTACGCGGGAATGCGAGAAAGAGAGACAGGGAGAGAATGAAAGATAAGAGTGACAGTGAGAGCAAGAGCACGCCACCAATACTCGGCAATAAGAAAGGGCTTACACTTAACGCTTTCTACGGGGCATCGCGCCATATATTGCGGACACCTTTTTATTTTGACACTAATAGCTTCAGGGATCGAGTGAGTGTGGCTCGATGTGGTATCGCGCCTTGCGCACAGGACTTACGTCCGTCCGATCGCGCTAATCCTGTGCCGATATTGCCCGTATAAATCCTAAGAACCCGCGGGATCATATAAGAACCTTCACATTTATTATACACACACATATATACGGAAACGTAATTTATAAGTCGTTATATTTACGTAATATTATCCATCAACACATTTGGTGATTTGGAGAACGTTCCAATTTTTCGAAACAATCGTTGATTCTGGGGACAGAACTGTCCTCGAAATTACCTTTATATGTACCTACGTTCATCCAAAAGTGATTTTGAAGACCTGTATGTATATTAATGATTCTTCAACAATAATGAAGGATCGATCGATCGATTTTGTTTTATAATTGTAATTATTACATAACAATTTTCCAAAAAAAAATCAATGACCGATCGATTAATTATGTTTTACAATTATAATAATTTAATAGTTAATAGTAGTAATTTAATAGTAGATTTTCGACAATATCGAATGATCTATCAATTATGTTTCATCATAAAAATAATGTAATAATGATTTTTCAACGATTATGAATAACCAATCGATGAATTATGTCTTATAATTATAATTAATTAATCATAATTTTTCAACAATACTGCATGACCGATCGATGAATTATGTTTTATAACTATAATAATTTAATAATCATTTTTCAACAATAATGAATGACCGATTGATCAAGTATGTTTAATAATCTTAATAATATAATAATAAATTTTCAACAATAACAAATGACCGATCGATTAATTAACTTATAATTGTAACAATTTAATAATCATTTTTCGACAATAATGCGTGACCGATCGATTAATTATGTCTTATAATTATAATAATATAATAATAATTTATCGACAATAATAAATAACCGATCGATGGTTTATTTTATAATTATAACTGTTAATTCATATTTAAAAAAAAATGTTAGACGACCGATCGATTAATTATGTTTTATAGTTATAATAATTTAATAATAATTTGTTGACAATAATAAATGATCAATCGATTAATTACATTTTATTGCTTTTTTCATGTTGCAGGTAGGTACCGTCTCGTACGAGGATTTCCATGAGCGTAACTGCAGACAATTTCGAGAACGAGACTACGATTGAAAGGCACGCGTAAGAAAGTTTCACGCAACGATATTCATAGTAATTGTATAGGTGCGAAGAGAAGATATTCCGGGTTTCGTTGTATTCTCGTTTATTCGGTAGGTATTGTGCGTTTTACGATAAACGTAAGCCATATTGTACGTATATGCGACAAGGTCCAGGACAATGGGACGGTATCGCAGGCCCCCTCGTTTTCGCTCGTCGTCCAATCATCTAAATTATTCCATAAGACGAGAGCGAACGTATAGAGAAGGCATCGGGCTTGGGATGCAGAGAGACGTCGCATAGCGAGCATTTTGCCTCTTCTTTGGAATCCTCCTGGAATAGTGGAGCAGAGATGATAGCTTAGCTCAATAGCAATGGCAGAGAGAGAGAGAGAGAGAGAGAGAGAGAGAGAGAGAGAGAGAGAGAGAGGGCTTTACTGCTCCATAACTCGAGAAGGTTCGTGTGTACGGACAATCGCGTCCGTTATGATTTCGGATGCTATTTTGACTGCTCCATCACCGTGGGTGGGCTTTTCGTTACACTGCCAGAACCAGAAATATGCTACCTCGTAAACCCGAGGCCCTAACCCCACAAGATCACTAGCTACACACACAAAGCATGTCCAGTATTATACACGAGAAAACACTTGCACGATCGCACACCGTACGAGTTCTATATCAAATGTTTAGCCTCCCGGATCCCCCGAGGAGGATACGTCCCTCTGGACGTTTCGTCGTCTCTTGTCCAAAGAGTTTCGTCGTCTTCCTCGCACATGTGGATCCGTGCAGGCACAGTTGGGGTGGTCCACGGATTCCTCATTCGGTCATTGATCGCAACTGTCTCGAATCTGATACATTTTGATAGCCTTCGAAAATAGTGTGAAACTCCATTGTACGCAAAAACTGTCAATCAGTTTCGAGGAATATTGGATTCTGAACCAATGGTTGAAGATTTGATTGATTTGACAAAATGATTGGGGTTTTCGTCCGTTACTTGATCAGCGCCGAGAATAATTTGTAAACCCTTTGCAGAAAATGTCGTTCGGATCCAATTGGGTCCTGTACTTGTCCTGCCTTTCTTAGAGGACCCAATGGGTCGTCACATTGGATCCCTATACTAAAACGTCACGCTCGTACATTAGATTCTAATCGGAATTCCCCATTGGAATCCAGAGTACGAATCCAATTTGAATCATCAAGAATTGCCACGCTGTCGAACAGAATCCGATACGATTCTTGATGGATCACATCACGTTTTGTACGTTGATTTTCTAAACAAATGATATAGATATACAAAATGAGTGGATCTCGAAAAAGTATAGATCTTAACTTAAAAAAGTATAAGTAGCTTAAAAAAGTATATCCTAAACAGTTATCTGAATCACATCCACTGTCTTTATCATTTATTATTCATTTTACTGCACTTTGACATAATATCACTACACATGTACACGCTCACAAACGGCGTTCATCCGGGAACATTGCCGAATCCAATTGGATCCCAATGAGGTCTCCCTATGTGGTGTCCCTAACAAATCCCTGTACAGATGTGGGTGCATCTTGGGACTCCCCAACAAATTTGTGCATGGCATCACGGAAGGATAGTTCTTTTTGAGAGCCAATATATTCCGGTGGAAAATTTCAAATAAAAAATTGCCAAACGACGTTGATCGCCAAATAGCGTGGGATCCGATTTGATTCCAATGTGGACTCCCTGCGTGCGGTGCCTCTATCACATCCCTATAGGGATGTAGTCGGATCTGGGGACTCTCCACTGAATTTTTGCACGGGTAACCTCAAACTTGCTCAAAAGATTCGACCTTCTTTACTCAAAGTAAAGAGGCCGAAAAAACTGCACAGAAAATAATTTATCTTCCATACGATTTGGCACTCCCAATGCTATCAGGTGTATCATCACATAATTCAGATGGCGAAGCATGATGCTTCCTACCATAAGCATGTGCGTATTCAAACTGTTCAGTAAGTGGGCCCGGATACATTGCACTCGTTTTTACCGCTAAATAGTAATTTTTTACCAATAACTTGCCCTCTATCACAGCATCAATAAAAACCAATTTATATTCAAGCTGTTTTCATCACCTTACGCAAGTTTCCGCGCAGTAATAGAATGATAGAACCAAGCAATTGTTAAGGATATGCAGATTTATCGATTCAAGCGAATTGTTCGAACTGCCCCTCATGTGGCTCCACTTCCGTTATTGTAGCGCCATCAACTGTGTTGTTGGTTCTCGAAGTTTTCGAATTATCGGTACAGCAGTGAATCAAGCATTGCTCGATGGAATCAAGCATTGCTTGATTCTATATAGCAATGCTTGATTCTATATAGCAATGCTTGATTCTATATAGCAATGCTTGATTCCATCAAGCAAGTGAATCAAGGAATGCCCAATTCCATCAGGTGTGTCATCATATAACTCAGATGGTAAAGCATGATGCTTCCGACCATCAGCATGTGGGTATTCAAACTGTTCAGTAAATGGTCCCGGACACATTGCAATCGTTTTTACCGATAAATTGTAATCTTTTAGCAATAACTTGCCCTCTATCACAGCATTGATGAAAATCAATTAAAATTCAAGATATTTTCATCATCTTACGCAACTTTCCGCGCAGCAATAGAAGAATAGAACGAAGCAATTGTTAAGGATGTGAAGATTTATCGGTACAATCGGATTGATCGAACTGCCCCTTGTGTGGCTCCACTTCCGTTGTTGTCGCGCCATCAACTGTGTTGTTGGTTCTCGATGTTTTCGAATTATCGGTACAGCAGTGAATCAAGCAATGCAGGAGGAGGGCCGGAGGAGACAAGGGGGTACAACACGGAAAGGTATAATACGGAACAGTGGCGACGGTGACACGCCTTGGTCATAAAAGACGATCCTGGTTTGAACGACCGCGAGAGAGTGATTTTTCTCTCGCGGTTTCGCCCCGCGTTTATCGATACGGCACACATATATACCCACGAGTTTTTTTCACAGCCTCTTGTGACGTATACGTATGCTTGCCGTGTGCATTTTCATCCGCGACTGTCCGTGATCTCAGGCACACACCGCATCTCAAGTCGTATATCCTCCGACTATTTCCGGAATTGTTATTATCGTTCGCACCTCCGAGCTGACGCCAGTTTCCATTTAAACAAATGCCAACATTTTAACGGTTAATACGCCCCCGCAGTCGTGATTGTATATAGAAATATATTGACCGTTTGTGAATGTACCCGATGGTGCGTTATGCGGGTGCATCGGATCGCGAGAACGTGCCCTGACCGAATCGACTGGGGAACGTAAATTCAACAGCGACTGGCGAAAACAATGATTACAGATCGACGAGGGATGAAATTGAGGGCCTGCTTGATTCACACACTGCACTTGCGATGAAAATCGATGAATTTTCGAAACGTCGTCCATATGACGTTTGTACGTCATCATACATAATCATAATTGAAATCACCAACATTGGAATGCAGCGCAAATTGTTTTTGATTTTTTTACAGTTTTTTTTGTTGATATCCAAAATCACGGTCCGCAGATTTCGGTTGTCGATCGCCAAAGAAGGATCCATCACGTTTTTCGCGTGATTTCGTAGCTTGACTCTGGAAATTTGGAAGTGAAAAAAAAAAGGTTGCGTTCATTGAACAATCTCATTTGTGTGAATAGTGGAATGATTTTTGGATCGACGCGAACCAACTGCTGTGAAAGTAATACAAAATCATAATTGTATTTACCAGCGATGGGATGCAGTGAAAATTGTTTTTCATCATTTTATTTCCGCACTTTTATTGATATTCAAAATCACGTTTCGCCGATCAACGTTGTCGGTCGCCAAAGAAGGAATCTAATCATTTTTTGCGAGATTGTCGCAGCTTAACGCTGGCAAAAAATCGGGAAATAAAAAGAAATCAGCAAAAATGTAGCAAAAATTATTTTTTATCTTATCCTTCTATACTTTTATTAATATAAAAAAAACATGTTTCGCAGATTTAGTTCGTCGATCGCCAGATAAGGGTCTTAAACATTTTTAACGTGATTTTCGTAGCTTAGCTTTGGCAAAAAAAAAAATCGGACAAAGAAAAAGAGCTCGTTGCATTCATTTAAAAATCTGATTTCTGTGAATATTGCAATAATTTTTCCATCGGTGTGAACTAGCTGCTACAAAATCAATATAAAATCATGAATCAATTCTTCAATGTTCGAATGTACCAAAAATTCTTTTTCATATTATTTCTCCGTCTTTTTATCAATATTCAAAAACACGTTTGGCAGATTCAGGTTCTGCATCGCCAGAGAAGGATCCTAAACATTTTTTGCCTAATTTTCCTAGCTTAACTCATCCAATTGGCTAATAAAAAAGGAAAATCACTCCATTAATTTGAAAATCTCATTGGTGTGAATAGTTTTCATTTTTGCATCGATGCGAATCTGCTGTTGTAAAATCTTGTCAATTACGAATCCATTCCATTGTTATCAGAAGCGTTGAACCAACTTACAAATTCCGTACCACAAAAAGTTATCATTAAAAGTTGCACAATCACGCGGCTATATTGCTTCTATGATTATCGTTCTCAACCCTTGAGCGAACCACCTTCAATATTCGTCGCATTTAACGCACTTTCTTTTTCACAAAGCCAAATCATCAAATAAGTTCCCCGCAAAAAAAAGAAGCCATTCTGATGTCGGGGTAAGTCGAAATGAGATCTCTTTACGATACCGTATTATCTCCAACTTTTCGTTCTAACGATAACTGTGTCTCGAGTTATTCCCGAAGGATTCGACATAGATATAAACACACGCACCCACATATACACATGTATAGATAGGACGTGTGCGTGCACATTTTTGCCAGGATCGCCCGTGGGGCATTCTCGATATAGGAGTAAAAGAAATTATATTAACATAAGCTTTATCTAAATGTTAATACAAGCCCCATTATATCGACATGGCGGGGAAAAAAAATATCACAAAGAAAAGTCATCCCACGAAGCGTGGAGACGGTTGGTGGAGTCTCCGACTTTTCTTTCTTCCGCGATATTACTCTGCCCCGTGATCTTGTATTCCTTTCCTGTACGTTTTTTTTTTTATATTTCCGCCTTCCTTTTCCCTCCCGTTGGATTCCTCGAGGGTTGGGAGGGGGCGGGGGTGGTTGGGGATGGGGGTCGCAGTATGAGGAAAGCCCCGCAGGCTGGAAAACGAACGCTTAAAAATGTAATAGCGGCTGTAGTGAGGAGCTGAAAGTCTCGTACTAAACTGTATACTCGTCTCATTCCGTTTTTTTTTCACCATAGATAGTCCTCTTTCGTACAGTACCTTCGCGGTGTACGTATAGGTATATAGCTATTCGAAAAATACCAAAGGCTGCATCTCACACCTTTTTCCATCTTTAGACTCGCCCTATGCGCCCTTTTGACTCTCAGCAGGCTGTATACACAGCATTTTTCTCTCCCTCTCTCTCTCTCTCTCCCTCCCTCTCTCCCTCCCTCTCTCTCTCTCTCACTCTCTCTCTCTCTCTCTCTCTCTTCTCGCTCTTTCGTCATCCCCTGCCCTTTATCCATGGCACTCTGGTGGGATCTTTATTTCCCCATTATTCAAATATAAATGTAAATGTTGATACAAACGGATAGGTAAATGGAAAGAGAGAATTCAATTGCTGCACGAGATCGCGGGAGCGTTTTTGAAGTGAGAGTGAGACGGGCAAAGAAATGAGCTCAACACACCCACAAAAAAGCGCACGAGTCTCGTGCTGCACTCGAGGGAGAGGGGCAAGTTCTCTGGGTGAGCGCGCGAGCGGTAGAAAATTAGTTTATAAGGAAGCGATGGAAAAAAGACAGGCTAGCGGCGTTATAGAAATCATCTCTCTCTCTCTCTCTCTCTCTCTCTCTCTCTCTCTCTCTCTCTCTCTCTCTCTCTCTCTCTCTCTCTCTCTCTCCCTCTCTCTCTCTCTCCCTCTCTCTCTCTCTCTCTCCCTCTCCCTCTCTCTCTCTCTCTCTCTCTCCCTCTCCCTCTCTCTCTCTCTCTCTCTCTCTCTCTCTCTCTCTCTCTCTCAGGAGAGAGGAGACCCTCAGGGCTACGGTTTGGTCCAGGAATCGTCCCCACCCTCCACACACACACACACACATACACATGCCCATAATAAAGTCTCGTAGAAGTCCTTTTTTTTAAACTCGTTGCTCTTGTGCCTGCCGCGAGATCTTCCGCTCGATTGCCTCTCTCCGTGAATCTAGAATCGAGCCAGCGAACTGAAAAATATAAATCCGTAATTGGGAATGGGAGAGCTAGAGAGAGAGAAAGAGGGATAGCGAGATGCAGGAAGCTGATCTTTCACGATCTTGATCGTTTTATTCCTCCAACTGAAGCCGTTTGACAGCCTTGCACCAAGGAATTCTTAAATCAATGGAATAACTCAAAGGGCTATATCAGTGTGAACGCTGAAAATTTGGATGATTTTCGGGAATTTTTTGGAAGAAAAGTACTCAATTATGTGTTTTGGAAAATTAAAAATATATTTGGCTATATTTGACCTATGTTACATAATTTTTTCATAGAAAAATATTGAGGTCCAAGCGGATTGTGCGGTGCCTTCGGAGGCGCCAAAAAAAGTTTCTCCACTGCTGACATGATTCCGGCCGATTGAGTAGCTGAAACCGAAAAAGAAAAAAATGTTAAACTGGAAGGTATTTCCAGTACAATAACGTAGGATTTTCGAAAAATATCAAAATCTAACAAAATGGCGTAGTTATGAAAAAAGTATGTTTTCTTGCCAATAACATGGTCGTTTTTTCAATGCCAAATCGTCAATTGTCATGCAATCAAAAGTATTCTACGTCATTGTACAGTAAATATATTCAAGAATATTCAGTTTGAAATTCAAGTCAATCGGATAATTGCTCTTTGAGTTACTATGTCAGCAAATTTTTAAAATATCATTTCGAGGAAAACGCGTTTAAAGATTTAACTATCGACTTTTGCAAGATAAAATTATATAAATGATAATGATATTCTTTAAAGTATGAACTGTCAAAAAAAAGCAAAAAAATCGATTTTTGAAAAGTGTTACACTGGTATAGCCCCTTAATTTTTTATTTTTGTTCTCTTCCATTTCCGCATTTTATTGTCATGTAGACGATATTTCTGTGGTTGAACTCGAACCCGATACCCAAACTGGACGTTGCCTTATCAGTTGAATTACTCCACCTTATGTCTGTTCTACTGACTAGCAAAATCTTCATCGCTGCACAATAAAAAATTCGGTCACTTGAATCCTCGTTCGACCAATTGCTCTTTAAAAGAACAAAACGGCGAGAAAATCCCGCAAGTGTCTAGAATTTAGAAAAACTCTCAAATTCTATTGGCCCATCAATCATAGGATAATAGTACGAGAAACAATGAACTGGGTGAGCGAAAATCAGCGCTAACGATGGAGAAAAGGGGTGAATTGTATATATATCTTGTATAATATTGCGCAGAATTTGGGCACTGATACATAACTGGATATGAGGGGGGTGGGGGGGGGGGGGGAGCATAGACCATAGCGCATATGCATAGACATATACGTGGGTGAAACAGAGTGAAAGGGAAAAAGCACGATTGCGGGAGAGAAAGAGAGAGAGAGAGAGAGAGAGAGAGAGAGAGAGAGAGAGAGAGAGAGAGAGAGAGAGAGTATTACATACGCGAATTTGGTTGTCATCGAGTGGTGCTTTCGAGTGTAAGATAGGTCTGATATATACATTCCAAAGCTCACGAATAGGAAATAACATACTGGGCGCATGTGTATTGTATTGTATACGAAAACATGGGGGAAGAGTGCGTGCGGTAATATCTAAATATATATGTATACATGCATAGTAAGAGACGTGGCGGTACATGCACAACCAGAGCGATTGTACAGGAAAGAGGGTCCCGGTAATATCATCCGATATGCGCGTTCTCGTGTTTCCCCATCGCTGCATTGTTCTCGCCCTTCTCCGTGCTTATTGTGGAGAGCGAGAGAGCAAAAGAGAGAGAGCGAGAGAGAGAGGGGGGGAGAGACAGTGAGGATCAGAGGCGATCGCACTCTTACCCCCGGTGCAGAGCTACAGCAATAGCATCCCAAATGCAGTGCGTGTTGGGTGCGAATGCAAAACGCAGCGAACCCATGGGGGTGCATATGCGCCGATAGCTTCTCCTTCCTCCAATCACCCCCATAATGCCATCTCTAATTCCATACGAGCTGATTTGATTTCGGCATTAAGATAAAGCGTCTCTAGTCGCCATGTAGCCCTTCGCCCAGGACTTTGCGCTTATGGGCTGCTGACAAGTAAAAAAGGCGTAACGGGTGCCATTGGGTATGCGGGTTCCCTAGAATCAGGTCCTTCTTGTCCTAACTGGATCTCGCGTGGAGTGTGTATGCAGCTTGCTATCGCAATGATTATCCTTCCCTCGTGTAGGTATGTTCGGAATAGCGATTGATCCGTCGTTAGGTAGACACAGGAAACGTTCGGCGGAATTCCAGGCGCTCATCAATCAGTCCATAGTCGAGAATAATGCCAATAGTTGACTGAAAAATGGAATCAACACTGAACGAGTGGACCGGGCTCTGCAGGACTCTACCAGACGCTCCGCTGGATGTTCCGTTTTTTGTCCATTCGGCAGGATGCGCTGGCGACGATTATTCTCAGTCAATCATCACCCAGGAATGTCGGTACTCAGGCAATCATCATTTCACCACCAACAAAGTCGAGTGAGGATTTTTGTGCACGGTGTTGATGACTTCCAGGATTCGTTGGATAGGTCCCCTTGTCACAATCTTCGAACGGTCGAAATTGATGGAACTCTGAACACTCGAAAAATCAAAGCTGTGCCGAATGCGGAATGATGCTTTCTTTTTCCAAAACGGAATGGTGCGCGTCTTTGATCAAGATTTCTACGAGTCGAACAGGCACGGACCTCCATACACATTGCGGTGTCCTCAAGAAGGCTCAGAGGAAAAGGGAGCAAGATGGATACGAGGTGCGAAAAAGAATCTCCCAAGTCGAGCCAGAACGACGGTGTGCTGATGTCAACGCCAACAGTGTAAAGATCATTTCGATAGATATATCGATAGGAAGAGAAAGGGAGAAAGAGTGAGAGACGGAAAGGACCTATAGTGTGCTGTCGTTGTCGAAATGACGAATCGAGTTACTGATCCGTCGCGAATGCTCACCGCGCAGGGTGTGAAACATCGATGATGTTCGGGCGCGAGATCCAATCGTCACAAACAAATGCTAACGTACCACTTGGCATACTTGGAAGTCAAGTCGAGATTCGCATTCCAGTGGAATAAACTTTTACGTGCCTTGTCAAGCGTTCGAACTCGTTAATTCGCTCTCCGATCATTCGAAGAATCGAACGAGTGCCTTCACCATTTCAAACGAGCCTGCCCGACATCGCATTTTAATTGACATCAACGCGATCCGATCCACCGACGAAACGTGAATGAATAACGAGAACGTCCGGTGATCAAAGGACGAGTTGAAAAATCGAATTGCGACCGTTTCCTGCACGGTGTCCTGCATTTGTCTTACCGTTTGGATGGACGACAGGAAGGAGGGTTGTCGGAGTACACGATAATGCAGATTTGCAATCTTGATCACTTTACTCGGTCAAAGTCGGGTCGCAACGAGGCAAGAGCCCTTGATACGTAATCCCGGTGACAAGGGGGCAGGGGGCAGGGGGCTTCGATGAATGTTGACAGCGTTTCGTGACTCGACCGTCCACTGGAATTTGCAAAATGTCGTTAAACGCATCAAGCAGCAAATTCGTGTCGCGGATTAAGCCTCGGGCTTCTCGGAGATCCTTGACTGGGCGGGCGCGCGCGTTGTTGGTTACACACAACGGCCGAGTCGTGTATTATTGTTTGTCGGCTAAGGATTTGCGGTGTAACCAGGTCGCCTGCGGACGTGGGTATTTATATCTGTGTATATATATATCTGGGAGTGTATGTGTGCCTCAATGTACGGTCGGCATGGTCTCTCGACCGCAGAGGTATCAGCGTTCGGACCTAGCGGGCAACGGGTCAACCGCAAACCGACAACGTCCACGCGTGTAGACCGATCACCCCGTTATTCCCTAGTACCTTCCGCTACATGATCGACGCTCTACGAGATTCTCAGTCACATTTTACCATGACGGTAATATCCTGGTATTCCGTTTGTTCCGTGCTGACGCGCCAAGCTGACTGCAACATTCCTAGGCTCTGGGCAAAAAAGAATAACAATCGAAGAAAGAGAGAGGTGCGTGACCATCTCGGGTTGCTTCCAGCTTGTCGATTTTCGTAGAGCGTTTATAGCTGATCAATTGAAAACATCCGATTGGCTGGTGCGATGATCCGGAACGACGACTGCAACTATAAATGGACAACATGGTGCTTCGGTTCCGGAGCTCTTAGTGGCTGATACAGCCCGTTACGTTTGCGAAACGTCGCGGATTCTTAATGCGATATCTATCCGGAAGCCACAAACTTTTGTAACTTCAAGAGTCGCGGAAGTCTTGAAACTAAAATTGAACGCCGATCATAGTTGATACAGGATATGATGGAACAAGGACGCGAAGGAAGCTCTACATTTATTGCAAATTTTGGTATTGGGCATTTCGGGTTACAAAATGACGTGGGTGGGTGAGTCCAAATGATGATGATTGGAACGGAGAAGACAGGCATCTCGACTTGTTTTAGCTTAAAATGCAGTGTGGCAATTTCGGGTTTGGGGTAACAGCAGTTGGCGAGACTTGCGTCACTTGAGACTTTTATGTTGACACGTCGACTTGTAAGAGGGATATTGTTGATTTTAAAAACTCACCCATGGTAAAGGTAAATAGATCGCCACGGGCATGTCATCATCAGGCTTGTCCACGGGGGATGTTCAGGGCGAAAATTTGCAACGTGGCGTCTGATTGATTCGTTGGGTGCAACATCATCAGGACACTCGCATGCACATCCAAACACACATGAGCAAAGATCATCACCGGCTGTCAGTTGATTTTCGTTCATCGGCCGCAATCAGCGCTGTGGAATTTTTCTTCGTCGAATTGCCCGCTGCGCGATAGCCCAGGGAACTGTCCAGGGAATGAGATACCACCGACAAACCGGCTTCTTTTCTGCCTAAGACGTGGGAAAATATATTTAAGAGTACTCGAGTACAGTGAGAAACGGACAATCGACTCTTTGCCATCGAAAAGGGGGTAGGGAAGGGCGACCATTTATCGGATACTTTTGTTTGAAATTGCAAAAAGTGAACAATTGCTAAAACCTTCGAATCTTACGATTTCACGATGTACATGTCATATAAAACAAGATGCTAATAATTATTTTAGACATTGCATTTGAATATTTTGAGTTACATTATGTTTTACGGAAAATGACAGAAATCATGGTTTTCAAAAAGGTTGCCTATAATCGGATATCCGATATAAGGCAACTATATTAACTTTGTAATTATAGGCCTATATTAACTTTGTAATTATTTTCACACAGTCAGTCTTCGAGTTAATCGTTGATTAGGTAGGAACATTTTGGCCCAAACGGATATCCAACATTAGGCTCGATTAAATATCCGATATTGAGATTCGACATGGCTGAATATAAACAATAATATTCTTGTATCTATGGCTATTTTTGTGAACATTATATATTTATTAAGTAAAATAAATGCTATAGTTCGTCAAAGATAATAAATACATAAATCATTTGGACTTACTTTAATGAAAGCAACACTTTTTAGCACGAAAAATATTTGTTCAGGCCGATGAAAAACAACGTCAGTTCACTGTTGTGCAATTTTTGATGTTAGGCAACCAAAAGTTTTGCAGTGACGACATCTTACGACTAGCTATTAGTGTATAAGTCGAAAACACATGTCGCTATAGGAAGACTCGAGATGGTCCGACGTTAAGCAACTATCCGATATATGGTGCATTTTTCCTACTTTTGTAGGTGCATTGCAGTTCAGATGTAGGGGAGGTAGGGGCAAGATGATAACGCTAAGGTCATGTTCAAATGAAACTATATATATATGAGTCAGTCAAGTTTAATTATTTTTTAAACTAATCAACATTTATTAATATTTTAATTTTGGAAGCAAAAAGATAATTCTTTCTGATTTGTATCATACAATATATATTTTTGATTAAACTTTTATTTTCTCCATCTTACCCCATATACGGGGCAAGATGAAACGGCGCTGGGAGAATGATGGGACACGAATTATTGGCATCTTTCGCATATAAAAGGGGTTTCATTTTCAATACCAGCAATTTGATAAGCCAATCGTCTAAGTTCTGTAGGATTATCCCGAATAATCTTGCTTCCATATCATTTTAATAATTTGTAAGTTCTTTTTCTTCCCCGGGTAGAAACACCGGTTGAAGAGGAAACAAATGCTTTACTAGTTTAATTTCATCCTTTCTAACGTCAAGAGTGGTACGTTGTAAAATATTGTGGCTTTGCGATAGCTTGTATTCATCTTGCACCATTTGACACTTAACTAATTAACAAAAAATCGCGCAATAATCTTGAAAATTTCTGACAAACCGTTCTTATTATATTAATAATTAGTAATTTCATTGTGTTTACCTACCTGTCTCTAATCAATATCAGCAACTGAACTAAACTGAAACAATGTTAAGGGGCTATATCAGTGTGACACTTAAAAAAATCGATTTTTTTTCCTTTTTCGACAGTTTATCCTTTCAAGAATATCATTATCATTTATATCAATATCATTTTATCTCGCAAAAATCGATAGTTAAATCTTCAAACGCGTTTTTCTCGAAATGAGATTTTTCAAATTTGCTGACATTGTAACTCAAAGAGCAATTATCCTATTGACTTGAAATTTGAACTGAGTACTATTGAATATATTTACTCTACAATGACGTAGGATATTTCTGATTCGATGAAAATTGACGATTTGGCATTGAAAAAAAACGACCATTTTATAGGCAAGAAAACAGACTTTTTTCATAACTACGCCATTTCGTTAGATTTTGATATTTTTCGAAAATCCTACGTCATTGTACAGGAAATACCGTCCAGTTTAACGACATTTTTTTTCCTTTTTCGGTTTCCGCTACTCAATCGGCCGGAATCATGTCAGCGGTGGAGGAACTTTTTTTTTGGCGCCTCCGAAGGCTGCGCTATGTCGCTTGGATCTCAATATTTGTCTATGAAAAAATTATGCTATATAGGTCAAATATAGCCAAATATATTCTCAATTTTCCGAAAAATTTAATCGAGTACTTTTCTTCGAAAAAATTCCCGAAAATCAACGAAATGTTCAGCGATCACACTGGCCCATTAAACTTTACCAAGAATTACATTTACTTTATTTACCTTACCAAGAATTACATTAAATTACAACTTTACCAAGAATTACATCGTTTTCAAAAAATCGATATTGTTTTCTCACTCGGGCCACGTGCTTTCGCCACAGTTGATACTTTCGCACTCATTAACCTCCTCGCCAGTCTCCAAACTCCAACGGGAGTGCTCGAACGCGCTGCTTAGTAGTTAGGCTCATTCATCGTACCCCGGGTATTCGTCTTGCCCCGAGTTCCCCCACCTGTCCGCGAATGTTCCAACGTGTGACGTGTGTTTGTCCGGCGTATATGCGCATTCCAAGTGCAATGTAAATGAGGAACGGCACCTTTGGCAGTTGCTTGCCGATGGTGTGAGACAATCGCCGGACTCCAATGCTCACGGTGATCATTCATTGGGAGATACAACCTTCCAGATGGCAACATTGAGAGAAGTTTCTCATTCTCTTATATCGTTCACAATCGTCTTGGCAAAAAATTCATCGCCGTTATTCTTGCCTCGCCAACCTAGCAATTCGTGTGTCTCGCGTTGTTGCATTCTCGAGCCTCGATCTCCCGAATACTTTCATACGCAAGTCACATACGGGCAGTCCCTCTGTATCAACGCGGACGAGAAAATGTGCATCGGGCCGAGGCGCATAAACGCGGCGCGAAATCGCTCGTGAAGCCAGCGAGAAAGAGAGGCAGGTGCACCAAAGTAATTGCGAGCGTTTGATATTTAATTACAATTTAGCAAAGAGGGAAGATTCCCGCGCGGTTTTCTGCCTTGTTCTACCGTTGAGCGTAGTCGTCCTCGTCGTCGTCCTCGGCGGCCGTTGTCGTCCTCGTCGTCGTGCTCTCCTCCTCGTGGTTCGAAGCCCTACGCAAGAGCTTCGAGCGTCCGATGGGATCTGCACGGTTTACGTTGTATTCACTTTACGAAAGACCAGTCTCCTTCGCCTCGCTTTGAAACAAAATAATTCCCTAATTATTTCTCTCGCAGACGCGGCAAACGGCAGTGAGGGGGGACGGAAAACCACTTCTTTGAATTATAGTCCTCGACTTTATTACGTTATTAATTATTCCGTTTAACGCGGTGTACAAAGTGCCACGGAGCTCGAGTAATAATTATTATTATCATCATTATCGTAATGATAGCGCAAATATAATTTTTTAATAGGAAAAATATCATCTTAAATATTTTTGGGGTTGCCGATACATGGGTATGCGAAGAATACGGAATGGTGATTTTCCAGACCTTCGAGTTCGTTTCAGTGAAATTTACGAAACCATTTATTTGACAACTTGTTTATTTTTCGTATTTTTTTAAAATACTTAATGTCAATGCTCTGTTATTTTTATTTTTGCGGCCAAATTATTGTCAACCGTAGATAGTAAACCGAAGTCTGTAGCAGCCTTTGTCACTCGTTCCGTCAGTAAGTACATGCCCACGTTCGTGGTCTGATTGTACTTAATATTATTACTGCCATTATTATTATCATTGTTATTCGGGTATTCAATTAAAGTAACGAACGCACGGATGGCGCTGCGTCAAAATGCTTCATAATTAATTTGACGTTTAATTTATCCGAACGATCGCTTTATTCGAATTAATAGCATTCAATTAAATTGGCGTAAGCCATACGAAAACGTCTCGCGAGGAGAGTTCGTTTTGGACAATTTTGTTCGTGAAAAAAAAGGTGTCCTCTTTCGCTCGTGCCGAGGAGGATTTTCACGTTTTAACGACTTAATAAAGCGAGGGAACATAACATCGAGCGCTGCAGTTTTTGCCGTCTCTTCTTCTCTCTCTCTCTCCTCTCTCTCTCTCTCTCTCTCTCTCTCTCTCTCAATTCTCTCTCGCGCTTTCTCTTTAGGAATATTTTTGCAAACGTATTTATATATACATATATATATATATATTTATTTATTTATATTTATATATCTATATGGAGACTACAGGGGTCAGTCCCATAAGTCGTTCTGAGTATATGCATCGGTTTGCCACATAACCCTTCTTTTTAGAGATACCGTGAGAGAGAGAGAGAGAGAGAGAGAGAGAGAGAGAGAGAGAGAGAGAGAGAGAGAGATGGGCCTTTTATTATTTCGATCCGACACTCGGACATCGCGTTCCCGTAGCTCGTAAAAGCGTGTCATACACACAGGGATGAAATAAAAGAAAAGAACGAGAGAAAGGGAGGGAGAGAAAGAGAGAGAGAGAGAGAGAGAGCCAGAGCCAGAAAAAGAGACCGACATATATTTGTACACACACACATACACGAACACACACATTATATATATATATACAGAGCGAGAGAGAGAGAGAGAGAGAGAGAGAGAGAGAGAGAGAGAGAGAGTGAGAGCAGGGTCAACTCTTGTCTGTCGTTGAGCTATGCCGGACCACACGAATCTCTCCTCACTGCAGGTAGTCGTATTGAACGCCCGGAACGCTGCCACGCTTTATTATTTATTTCAAGAGTCGTAAAACCACGAACGCCGATTTATCGTGAAAATATTGAAATCTGGAATACCGGGTGTGCTGCAGTAAAAAAATCATGTATCATTGATCCTCCGATGATCGGTCGGATACATTCCGGACACTTGAAGAAAAAAAAAAGTTTTTTCAAATAAGAATACAAACATTGGAAATGTTTTGTTCGTAATTGCTAGCAAAATAATGATGAAACGGAAATTAAATTGCAGCATGTTACAAAAGTTTGGGATACTTTGAAACTTTGATGATCCCCAATATGTAGATAAAGTTTTATTTTCCGTAAATTGCGCAATTATATTTTTATCCGTATTCTTTCGTCGTATTCTTACTAGTTTATGAAGAAAAAAAAAAACAATATAAAATTTTTTAAAAATTCTTCGCACTCTGATAATCTGTTTTAGAACCAGTTTTGGAGTCTGGTCGGCGCTATTTGTCGGCATCTTCTCGCTCCGTCTCAACCTCGCCCGCCCCCGCTATTGTCTCTCCTTTACATCATAGTTTGCACACCTTTCTTCTTGCCGATGTGTCCCGGGTGTTCTTCTTGTCCGATGCTCCGAGCACGCTCGTGATCCTTTGTGAATTTGATTAATGGTCCCGCAGGAGCTTCTCGTTGTTTCAGTCATTGTTCCGGGCGCCTCTCGTAATTGCTCGATTATTTTTGCGCGCGAAGTGGTCGCAGGTTCGGTGCCCTCACCGGCTATGGGGATTTTCAACCTGCACGGCCACATGCGCACACTAGCGCGGAAATTCCTTCCTGTCATGCTTTTTCTACCTCGGCTCAATTTACCTTGTTTTTCCGACGGTTTCCTTTCGAATAATTTATTATATCGGCTATTCGGTTGAAGCTTCGTGTCAACATCGAGATGAAAAACAATCTCTAACTGGAAAACAATTTTTTTTTCGTCGCTTGTCAACAAAAGCAGACTTTTCGTGAATTAACCTTCATGCGCATGATACAATCGTATTTAAATGTATCGCTGAAAAAGTTAATATGATTTTATTATTGACATTTTCAAATTTTTGTGCTATTTTCATTATTAGGTATATGATTTTGAAATACGAAAATTATCTATATAAATAAAAGGCAAAGTCCTGACTGACTTGCGAAATTTGCGACCGTGAAATTTGTAGAACATGGTAATTTTATTATGTGGGCACCATTTAAGAAGAGATTTTTATAAATTCATCCCTTAAGGGAAGATGGGGGTGGCAAAGTTTTTATGGAAATTTTAAAAAATCTGGTCGGATGTACTAAAAATTTGGTACTTCTTGACACAGTTAATGAAACATGTACCTAATATTGCAGCGTATTTAGAAATTCAACCCCTAAGGGGAGAAAAGGGGTCGCAACGTTTATATGAAAACTAAATCAAAATCTGGTCAGAAGATTTATTTGAAACATAGTATTAATACTCTTCAACACAATTAATAAAATACGTATTTTAGCGTTTTTGGAAATTCAACCCCTAAATAAAAGGGGGTGAAAACGTTTGTACGGAGAATTTAAAAAATCGGGTCAAATTTACTTGAAACTTTGTATAACTGCTCTTAGGCACAATTAATGAAATTTCAGCGTTTTTGGAAATTCATTCCTTAAGGGGAAAAGAGGGTAGCAAAGTTTGCATGGCAACAGAAATATCTGGTCAGATTTACTTGAAAATGCTCTTCAACACAATTCTACGTGGTCCTTAATGAAACATTTCCGGAGCACATTTCATTAAGAAGCATTCAACACAAGTCTACGCGAGCGAAGTCGCGGGTGGAAAGCTAGTTATATTATTTATTGATTCATTAAAAAAATAACCAAAAAATACAAACCGTAATTCCTCCAAAAATTGTTTCACATTCATTTTTCATTCTTTTCACACCTTCTTGATGGGTACAATTTTCGCTTGAGGCCTTAGGTCACTCTAGAGGCCGAAAAATAGACTTTTTGGGGATTTTTTTCTTCAGAAACGCTACAAAATAAATCGAGATTACAAAAAATGTTCACTGTCCAAAAATTTGCCTAAAAAATCGTCAGATAATTGCTAATGACAAATGAACTGTGCAATATAAGTTAAAAAATCCTACGTACTTCCATAGACAATGTATTTTTCAAGATATATTTAACATTTCAAGTGAATCGGTTGAAAATTGTCTAAGTAAAAATGCAGTTTTAAGATAAACGCTGCACATCCACAATTTTGAAATTAATCGCTTTAAAAAAATTATTGTATACAGTCACTGATATGTATGATAAACAACCTTTTTTGTAATCTCGATTTATTTTGTAGTTTTTCTGAAAAAAAAAAACAATCCCCAAAAAGGGTCTTTACGTCTAAGGACAATATCACTGGAATGATCAAGTGGTCCATTCCAGAAGTAATCAAAGACAGATGGATTATGAAACAAATAAATAGAGATTCGCGTATTACGAGAAAATTGATGTTCGGAGCCACTCTGCGATGGGTGAGAGGTCGATAAACAGCGGCAAAGTCGAATCAAAGTTTCGCAATCGTGAGCATTAGAGCAGACATTCGTCGGAAAGAGAAGTCGAGCATATAGGTATATATTTGTAGTTGGCGAACGAGGTCCTCGACTCCTTCAAGGGATAATCTTTCTCTCGCGGCTCCTCGCGCCCCAAATTGGCAGGATTACGCAATTTCCGTGACTGGGCCACGTTCGCGAGATTGCCAGGATTACGAGCCAGAGGTGGCGACTCTCGTCCTTTTCCTTGCTGCGCTTTGCTCCTTCGCTCCCTACGATCTATATCTCGTATGTCAATAGAGGCATTATTTATACAACATGGGGCGAATTACGAAGAGTACGCAATCGTTTCTCCGGATAAGAAAGGTGGCGCCACCTGTATCGTGACGTGAATTCAGCTTGGCATTGTCGAAAGATTTTATGATTTTTCTCGTCACGTTTTCGATGAAGGGACAGCTACCTAGAGGCCAAAAATAATGCCCAAATTCCAAATTTCTTTTTTCTGGGAAACGGTTGGTGAATAGGGAACGCAAATTTTTAAACACGACGGTACATATATATAAATAAATATATATGTACATATATACATAAGAGCCTTTAAAAAATCACCAAATTTATTGTTTGGTGATTCTTAAGAGCCGTTAAGAAAATCACCAAATTTTTTTTTTCGCGACGTTCGGCGGTGGACATTCTCCAGATTAAACAGTCCATTCGAAATCTAGAAACCTTATTCAATTCAACAATAAATACGAGTCGTTGACGATCGTCGATTTATAAAAATTCTTTTTTTAACAATGTGGCGACGTATTGAAACTCGAGCGTACCAAATCTTTGAAAAAAGTCGTCATTTTTACGTAACCATTAAAAAATGAAGATTGATTTTACAAAAGTGAGATCGTCAACGACCTTTAAATATGTCTCGTCGTATGTCTTGTAAATTTGGCAATAATCCATTAAATAGTTGTCGAGATATCATGTCCACCGACTTTGAAAGCAATGGAGATAAATCCGTTTAAAGTTTTAAGTATGGTGCTGCTACCGCTCGCCCGGCCGACAATTTCAGAAATATTTCAATGAAATATTCAGGATATATAGCTAAAAAGTGACACTGTCAAATAAAAATATTTTGACAAAATGCAATTTTTTTATCCTTCTAGCTAAATGTAGCCCGTTAATATTACATGGTAAACCAAGCGAAAATCCATTCAAATTGAAAGACAATCCTGCTACGTTTATCGCGAAACTACCACAATTCCATTTTCGGCAAAATTCAACGTAATTGAAATTTTCTACAATTAAATATCTTTTTCCCCACTACATGGCAATTGAGGAAGAAAACTTGAAACGAGAAAATAATATTTCCGTCAACGCTGGTAAATTCTTTTTGTTTTTTTTTTTCGTGATAACCCGCAGTCACGAATCCTTGATCTACGTGTGATCGGAAGAATTTTCACGCGATTTCCGATCCGGGCAATTTGGACCACACTTTTCAATTAATTTCTTTTCTCTTTTCGGTATGGGGATGGGAGAGTCTCGGCAGGTCGCTAGAAGTTTTTTCACAAGCAAAATGCGCGTATCGCGTGTGGTCATGCATGCGGGGTGTTCCATATGAAGGTACGAGCGTGTGTGCCCAAGGTAATAGAGATATGTTTTGCTCACGACGGAGGGTCCACGAAATTGAAACGAGAAATACTTTTTTTTATCGTTTTCTACACTCTGAATCTCTCTCTCTCTCTCTTTCTTTTGCACATCCACTTCCAAATTTCTCTCAATTACTTTTTCTTCTCGCCTCCCTCTTCTTAAAAGAATGGAAAAGAATGAAATATGGATTTCTTATATGATATTTTTCTTTTTTTGTCTATAATTCTCTCACTTGTACCCTATCTCTCTCTCTCTGCCCCCTCCCACTCTTGTCACGAGAGGTGAAAATATCGCCGCATGTTCCATCGCCCGGCGATTAATCTCCCGAGCTTCGTGTATAAAGATGTTTTGACCGCAAAGTCTCCATCATCGGTCCACGCCTGCTGTTTAATCGTGGGAAGTCAAAACGTTTCGTGAGAAAAAAGACAGCGGGTGGTCTCTGTTTGTTATTTCAGTTCAACTGGGGATATGAAAAAAAAAGAAAAGAAAAAGCAGCATACATGCTCGCTGGATTTCCCGACGCGATAACTACGCTCCTAAAACTTGCAACGCAAATAAATAAGCTCTCGCGCACTTTTATTACACATATACACGATGAAACGGTAATTCCCTATCCTCGAGTAAATCGACGCGGAGAGATAACGAGGAGGGAAAAAAGTGGGGGGCGGGGGGAGGCGGGGTAAAAATAAAAATTAGCCCAGTTAGACGTTTCAACCTCCCCTGCGCCAACGGAACCGTGATATCCACCCCAATACCGCGGAATATTATGCAAAGCCACAAGCAATAAAAATAACATATTGCAACCGTGGAAGGCATAAGTTTTAATCCAATATTACTAAGATAAGTCCCTGATACGATATGCTATATATATATATTTAAACGTAGTACCAAAAAAAACCACCCCTTGTGCTTCTTCGCTCTCCATCATGCGCCCTCTCTCTTTTTCTCTCTTTATTTCTTCGTTTCCATCCACGTGGCATATCAGAGAAGAACGCGCACGTAAAGATTTCTTTTGTGCAACGGCACCCCAGCTTTACATTGCGGTTATTAGAAAATATACTTTTTCCGGGTCTCCCACTCGCGTGCGTGTAGCAAGGGCGCGTATCTCCCGCCGAGGGGGATCTCGGAGAGTTTAACAGCGCGCCCACTCTTTGAGCCCAATAACGTCGAACTCAAGTTATACAGGGTGTCCCGGAACTGAATGCGTTCCCTGAAATGGGAGGTTGGGGGTGAAATTCTGAGTCGATTGATATAAGCATGTGTGGGTCTCAGATCAACCCCTGAATTATTATTGATTTTTAAAGACGGGCCAATCAGATGCGCCCGATGAGCCACCGTATCGGGCGCACCTGATTGGCCCATCTTAAAAAATTAATCATAATTCAGGGGTTGACCTGAGACCCACACATGCTTATATCAATCGACTCAGAATTTCACCCCCAACCCCCCCATTCGAGGGAACGCATTCAGTTCTGGGACACCCTGTATGTCGTGTTCAGCTTCGCTCTTTTTTCCGTGTCTTTCTGGTTTTCAAAACTTCCGTGCGGGTGTGACATACCAACAGTCTTTGCTAATTTTAGGCTAAGGCTGCTAAGGCTAAATTAATTTAGCCTTAAATTTAGGCTTGCGGAATGATTACCGTAATGTGGGATTCCGAACTCACTTGGGAGGAATTATGGCGATACGGGTGTTTCTTTGATAAACTTGTTATGACTGCACTACGGTAGGGCCAGGTTGAAAGCATGAATTTGCTCATTTTGATCATGAGCAGTTAAGTTTTAATATTAGGTAATTAAGTATAAAATGTCCGATTTCCAGCTGCTTAAGGGGGAGATACCTTTAGGAAATTGCTGATTTTCATATTTTTTTTAAAGGAAAGAGTTCTTCACCATTTTTGAGACTGGGGTATGTTTTGTCGCTACTTTTGGTTGTTGCACGGTTTTCCAAACGGGTTGCAGCGAATATTGTATGACGGCGTGACATGTAGCGTCGGCGGGATTAATCTTAAAAAAATCAACGAAGATTTTAATTTCATTAACACTCTTACGCAGAATATGAACCAGGAAAAAGCGAGAAATCTTGAAAAACTATGAAATGGTACGCTTTCAAACAAGAACATTGAATTCTCCGAAAAAAGTGGCTACATTGTGCAATATTTTTTTGCTTTGTTTTTCCATTTCCAAAAACATTTAGGGTCATGTTTTAGACAGTAAGATTAGAAAGATTTATACAAAATTTCATCAGAATCGGTCGATTAATGTCTTAGCTATACGTCACGCCAGTTTTGCAAATGCAGCTTAGGAGACCCTGCCGTACATCCGCCATTTTTAAGGATTAATGAAAATAAAAAACACCACGTAACAGCCAAAAGTAGTAATAAAACATACCCTAAGTCTAAAAAATTGTGAAAAAATGTTTCCTCTAGAAAAAAAAATCATGAAAATCAGCAATTTTTTTCCTCGCCTAAAACTGTCTCCCCCGTTGAGCTTACGAATCGAACTTGGTACTTGAGGTACTGGGACATTCCATTCTCAATTACCCAATATATACACGAAAATAATGATAATTCTTTTATTACGCAAACTGAAATTAATCGGCTGCATGATCAATTAGCCAAAGCATCTTATGACTTTTTTTTTACCGAATTATTCGATAAATGCTTCCATAATAGCTGCAATATCGAAATGCCACAAGTTCAGTCATACGATCATTCGGCCAAACTGTTTTCTTGATAATCGAATGCCATCTTCGTGGTATATAGCACGGCGCCTGCCATATTTACTTCGTCCCCTTCACATAAAATTTTCCGTCCGTTTTTTCGTCCCCAATGAAACCTGCAGTATTCGGTCAATCGCTCGCGGATCGTTCCGAGTTCCAATGAACATGCGAAGTTTCGGGGTGGCTCGTTCGATCTTTGCCGTGCTTGCGCGAGTTTGAGCTTTTTTGTCCGGTATCGCGGCAAATACTTATTCACGGTTGGCGCGTGTGTGCAATCGGAACAAATCCAATCGTAAACGGTGTTGGGTCGGAAAGTCTATAATATATATATATATATATATATATATATATATATATATATATATATATATATATATATATATATATATATAAGGACAAAGAGAAAGAGAGAGAGACCGAAAGCGTTGAAGAAAAAAAACGAAGGGTCGTAAAAATTTATAATTTGGAAAATATCTCGTAAGGCGACAGAAATAGAAGTAGAAAAAAATGGGGTTTGAGAAAGAAACCTCGGATTTCTGCGTGTCGGCAATCGAGTTTATAAAGCGAGAAATCGAAGGGGCCGGAAATACCGGAGCACATCCAGGGTGTGTGTTTTGTGTCGGACTCTCTCTCTCTCTCTCTCTCTCTCTCTCTCCCGCTTTTGCCGAATGACGATGAAAATATGGTATATAGACCTAAACCGACGCCCGGAAAGACTTTTGACGAAAATTGAAGTCGTTGTTATGACGGGAATTGCATGTGACGAAGCTTTACGAGGGGTTGAGGGATGGAATGGTACACCGTACTCTCGATCCCTCCTGATGCTGTCTTTTTCTCTCTTATCCTCACTCCTTTCTCTCTCTCTCTCTCTCTCTCTCTCTCTCTCTCTCTCTCTCTCTCTCCCCCCTCTCTCACTCTTGCGACACTTGCCCACGACAGAACAGCCGAGGGATGATAATTCGACTGTAGAGAGCAACCCCTCTGCTGTTTCGAGCACTCTCTTGGTCTGGTGCAGTGACTCTCAGTCAAAATTACACCATATATATGTACTTTGAACGAAAAAGGAGAGACAAATGCAGCAGAACGAATGTACACAAGTATTCTCAGCGTCAAAATAAATTTTGTGAGCAATTATTCAAGGTAAGTATACTCAACCGGACCTTTCCTTTCGATAACGAAAAGAGCAAAACTATTAGTCGCCTATGAGAAAAAAAACAGGTTCGTTCGATAACGCTGCTACGATATTTCATGTGTGATACAGACGAATGACCCTTCTGGTGATCCTCACTTTTTTCACTCGATCCTCGATGAAAATAATCCACCCGTGAAATTTGCCATTGCACCGAGTGGTAACACCCGGAAAAAAATAAAGCGAGAAATTTGAGGCTTTGGTATTTTATTGAGAAAAAGTGCGGGAGGCTTTTCTTCGGCTATATCGGGAATCATAGAAAAAAGGGAGACTCTACGGACCGTGACGGATATTTATTTTTTACGACACGCTCAGCGTTTTCGTTCAAGATTTCGATTATTTTTTTGCTGGCTTTCAAATATGAATTTCACGGCCAAACGAAGCGTGGAAACGTATTTTTTCGAATTGAAATTTTTTGTATGATTCTATACACGCGAAAACGTTTATATTTGATTACGTGGTAAAAATTAATGCCTCCCGGCATGTTTCCCCCAAAATTATTTCCCCAAATAACAAAAAAAACTTTGGATAATTTTTTTTTAGAAAGAGAATATTATAATATGTTATTGTATATCTTTTATGAGAAATAAAAGTGATAACTTAAAAAAATGTTCTACATAATCAGATACAACATTCCTGGTGATAATGAAGACATCAATTTCAAAACCTTCCTCACAGTGTTTAACATCATATAGATGCAACCGGTTCAAAGAATCCTCTTCCTATATATATATATATATATATATGAATATGCATAAGGTGGGACCAGCTCGTCCTTTCACACTCCAGGTCACCTGTTCTCTCGTCGCTCGTGTTTCTCACACTCTTTTAATTCCGGAATAGTGCAATGTAGGGTGATATTTGCACGGCGCAACTCGGTAGCCAGGATGTCACGAGATAAGAGGACTTTTCCCTTTCCAAGTCATAATTCATTAGATAAGACGCCAGTCTATCTCGTTCATTGCGCGAGGGGTACGAGCACACGCGGCGGCTCAAACAGACATCTCTTGTTAGTGCCTGAGACTATCAAAAGAAACGAGAGACCGTAACGCAGAACGAGGATGCAGAAGTCAAGCTTGTTTCCTTGCACACATCCACCGAAATTCCGGCAATCGTTATCAGCACAGGCGCAGATTTGTAATTTGTAGCCAACTCTGAAAGCTCAGTGAAAAATAAATTTCTTGTCAACGATAATTAATTTATTTGTTTTTATATTTTTTTGAATAAAGGGCTATTAAAAAGTTCCAAATTTCTCTTGCGTTTTTAACACGTATCTTATGTGGATGAAGTCGATGATACTAAATTCCAAATTTATTCTGTTCTGTTTGCAGAAAATTGTATTATTTTATTTTTCTTGCCGTTAAGGCGTTAGGCCACAGTAACGGGTATAAAATCATGTGCGAATTTAACCATTTTTTTTTGTATGAAAATGTGATTCAGTCGTAAAATTAATTACACATTTATTTAGTATGAATATCGAGCTGTTGGAAAATATATATATTTTTTTTCGATGTAAAAAATGGCCGACTACTCGAAACTTCTCGAAACAGCTTTTTTCCAATTGGCGTGACAAATTACTTCAACTAATTTTCACTCGGTTTACTTCAAATTTAAAAGTTATGTTCCTAATTGCATTTCGCAGATAAGTACGTACGGAATTTCTGATTAATCGAAAACTTTTCATTTTATGAGCAGTTTATGAGCAGTTATAACGAAATTAGTCACTGAAAATTCATTTCTTAAGTTCAAATACCTACCACTTTTGAATAAAACAATATTTGTGAAATTCTGTACTTACTTCTCTGGGTATTCTAATGTAGATTGACGACAATTTTTGTTTTTTGTTCTAGGTAAAAAATTGTGGATGCTAAATGTCACGCCGCGGAGCGCCTAAAAAAAGATAACAAAAGTAAATATTAGTAGTCCTCCACTTGTACATCGAAAAAAAAATATTTATTTTCTAACAGCTTGATATTCATACTAAATAGATGTATAATTAGTTTTATGAGTGAATCACTTTTTCATATGGAAAAAAATTGTTAAAGTCGCACATGATTTTATACCCGTTACTGTGGCCTAACCCCTTAAGGGAGCACACCACTGTGACGGGCCACAAGGTCATTTTGCCGATTTTTTTTTGTCCACTAGATTATTTATTTTGGATTTGAAAAAAGGTATGTTATTCAAGCATTTATTGAACTTATTTTGGGCAATTTTCTATTTTGGAAGTAAAAAATTAGCGACTTATTGAAGTATAATAAGCCTCTGTAAAAAATACATGGTCCAACGGCCGGATCGATAGCTTGACAATCGTTGGTCTGAAAAATAAAAATAAAACAGTTTTGTAATCTATATATGATAAATGTAGTCCTCGTTGCACGAAGCCGTTAACAAAAATTCACGAAATGGCGAAGTTGAAAAAGTCTCATTTTGGCGAAAGTGTTACCCATATTGGGGATTTTTAAAAAATACAAAATAAAAAAAAACGGCTACGTACAACAATAGTTACTGCATTTGCGGGAATTTTGATTTTTTGAAATTGAAAATCGGACAATTATAGTTATAATTGTCATTCCAGCCGGGTTGAGAAAAGTTTTACTACGCGTAAATCGTCTATACATGAATTTGTCAATTTTCGATATTTTAACTTGAACATTTTTTCCCACATTCTTGAATATATAAACTTTGAAAAAATACAAAAAATAATCTATTTTTTTTTACCTGTCACAGTGGTGTCCCTTAATTCGAAGTGATGTTTGGTGAAGTGAAAAAATGTAGGGAACGTGTTCGCGGATTTAAATCATTTTTTTTTGGTAAAATTTGCAATGGCCTTGAAAGTGCAATGATTATTACAAAGAAACCAACTTTTTAGGGATTTGATGAATCAAAATTGGGAATCCAATAACAAAACAGTCGAATAATATTCTCAAAACATTTAATCCCGAGTAACGGGTGCTGGACGTAAACTCAGGCAGCCACATGTTTATTATAAATATATAGATGTATATATGTGTGTGGTTACGAATACGCGAGTATTCGATATGTTCGTTCGCTCGGCCCCGGAGCGATAGATTTGCGGGCGCAATGCGCGAAAACGGGGCTGCAACCCTCTCGAGTACTCACAGACGAATATACATATATATATATATATATACATACATACACACACACACACACACATATATAGTCACGTATATGCGTACAGCACGTTGCACCCTATCCCTCTGGTGCGCGCCATTAATAATATACCCATATTGGACACAATTCACCTTGAAATTAACCGGCAACCGATTGGTAAGCCCAGGCAAATTGACTTCGAAATTGACAATTTATGGTTCCTCTCGATTGCTTTATCGCTGTCCCCTCAATTTCTGCAGTTCAAAAAAAGATTATTCTCATTTCGTCTTTCTAAATATTCTCACTCACTTAGCATTTTTTTTTCAAATTAATAGGACGTGCTCGGCTCGCTATTTATTTTGGGAAAGCAAAAAAGTTTAATAGCATAAAACAACGAAGAATATATCATAAAAGGTGGAATCAAATGGGATTTTTCGAAAATGCCACGGAATTTTTCTGGAGAATTTTTGCGTAGGAATCGCAATTACAAATGGTAAGGTAAAAACAGAATAAAAATAGTCTTGAAAAATGTTCGCAATATTGAAAAAAATATAATTTGTGAGATTAGTTTCTAAGATCAATGCGGTCTATGACGATCATTTCCCTTTCGACTTCACTTTTTACACGTAATTTTACTGTTTTCATTCATGTGAAGACATTTTTCCATATAGTATTTATTTTCGAACAATAATTCCTGGCTACTTCGTCATCAAGATTTTTCTCTCATTAATAGAACAAACTCATATGCAGAATGTGGACCGAGAAAAAGTGATAAATGTTGGAAATCGCCGAAATGGGTCGCTTTGAAACAAGAAGATTTAATGTGTCGAAAAAAATGGTTACATTTTGAAATGAAAATTATTTTTATTTTTCAAAACATTTAGGGCAATGTTTCAGAAAATAAGGTTAGAAAGATTTAGACCAAATTTCATCAGAATCGGTCGATTAGTTTTCTCGAATTTAAAAAAATGCAACTTTTGACATTAATTTCTACGACTATGCGGTCTATGACGATCCTTTCACGTTCGATTTCACTTTTTTACTCGCAACTTTACTGTTTTCGGTTTTTTGAAGACTCTCCAGAGACTCTGTCCTACTGCTCTACTGTATCGCGTTTACGGTCATCGATGGTTACATTTTTTATTTAATATTAATTTTCAAACAATAATTCCTGGCAACTTCGTCGTCAAGATTGTTCTCTCATTGACACTCACACGCAGAATATCAACCGTGAAAAAGTGAACAAAAATTTGAAAATCGATGAACTGTTAAGTTTTGAAACAAAAAACTGAATTTTCCGAAAAAAGTGGCTACATTTTGCAATAAAAAATACTTTAATTTTTTTTTTAACATTTAGGTTCATATTTTAGACAATAAGGCTAGAAAGATGTATACCAAATGTCATCAGAATCGGTCAATTCGTTTTTTTTGCTATACGTCACGGCAGTTTTGAAAATGCAGTTCACAAGACTGCCATTTTTAAAGGTTGATTAAAAAAATGCCACATAACAGAGAAAAGTAGTAATAAAACATACCCTATGTCTAGAAAATGGGGAAGAAATCTTTTCTTTTGAAAAAGATGATGAAAATCAGCCAATTTCGCTCCTTAAGGGGGTATATACAGTCACGAGGCCCAAAAAGATCGATGTTTCAAGAATTTTTCTTGAGAAGACCTTTAAATCTATTAACGTAAAAAATTTTACGCATATTATGCTAACTATCAACTGAATTTTAACATTTTTTATTTCTAAAAATAGTTATTTTGAAAGCTGCTACAGCTGATCTCCGGGATCGTCTCTAAAAATTTTCTGGACTGGATCATCTGAAATAAAGAAACCAAAAATATTTCGTTAGTATAATGGATTATCTTGTAATTAATCGAAGGAATGAGCAAAATAATAATTTTCGACAACATGGCGGCTTCTAAAAAAAAAAAAGATTTTCGACAAAAATTTAGGGCTTCAATTGTTTATAAAATGAAAAATATTTATCGGTGAGAAAAAAAACCTTCGATTAATTACCAAAAAAATACACTTGAAGAGATTGTGTTAAAATTTTAGTCTGACCGGTTCAGCCGTTTTCGAAAAATCTTGCTCACCGACTTTAAAAACAGAGTTTTGAGAAAAACGCTTTTAAAGTTTTAAAAGTACTTTCGAACGCTCTGTCACGTCATTACAAATGTGCGTGTAACTTCGAGAATATTCGTCGGATTGACAAGACATTTTCTGTGTGTGTACTATAAAAGTACATTACAAAAATTAAACATATAAAAAATCGATTTTTCGAAAATTTTAACTGTATATAACCCCTTAACAAAAAGTACATATACCAAAGATCAATTCGTCGTTTTGAAGGTATAGATAACAAAATAAGTGGACAACAAAATTACTGATCGAATGGAGACTGTATACGATAGTGCGATTAAACATAAATCAGAGGTCTGGCATCGAACGCGCGGTCGTTCGCCGGAACGCGTGTAGATCCTAGATCCCGATATCGCTTAAGTAGATGAGCACCGGTGTGATTTATAGCGAGTACCTTAATTGTCTTAATTACGGGCTCGCTTCCGTGGAAAGCGCGGGTGCTCGGTTTTGCCACCAGCCTAGCTGCGGGGGTTATGTATCTACTGTACATATTTATCTACGCGTGTGTATCAATAATTTCATACATATAAATATTACCGCAATTTCGCTTGAAAAATAAAAAAAACATACTATAAAAACGTGAGCGTAAAAAAAAAATCGCCAATTCGAAAATAGCGAAACCGTTTGAATTCTTTTTCAGTTCTTCCTTGGATATATCCCTTTATTATATATGCATCGATGTTTCGCTCCGCTCAACGATCCGTAGAGAATTTTCCCAACATGAATTATTCACGGGAATGAGATAGTAGGTCATTATCTTTCACTGCACAAGCTTCAACTCTCATGCTCGATGAAGTCTTTTCTAGATTTCCTTCTTTTCTCAACCTCAGTCTCTTCGTCCTCGTCGCTATGCCATTGCATACTCATAATCAAGCAGGAGGATTAATTATTTCGCATGCAAAACCCATTCAGGATGTGACATTATTGTATGCTGGGAAAACACAGTTGGAACGTTGGATGAATGTAAATAAATTGAATTGGTAATGCGGGAAGTTTATTGGAATTAAGGGGCTATACCAGTGTGAACGCTGAAAATTTGGGTGATTTTCGGAAATTTTTTGGAAGAAAAGTACTCAATTAAATGTTTCGAAAAATTAAGAATATATTTGGCTATATTTGACCTATATTGCATAATTTTTTCATAGAAAAATATCGAGATCCAAGCGACTTATGCGTTGCCTTCGGAGGCGCCAAAAAAAGTTTCTCCACTGCTGACATGATTCCGGCCGATTGAGTAGCTGAAACCGAAAAAGAAAAAAATCTCGTTAAACTGCAAAGTATTTCCTGTACAATGACGTAGGATTTTCGAAAAATGTCAAAATCTAACAAAATGGCGTAGTTATGAAAAAAAGTATGTTTTCTTGCCTATAAAATGGCCTTTTTTCAATGCCAAATTGTCAATTTTCATCCAATGAAAAGTATCCTACGTCATTGTAGAGTAAATATGTTCAAGAGTACTCAGTTCAAATTTCAAGTCAATCGGATAATTGCTCTTTGAGTTACAATGTCAGCAAATTTGAAAAATCTCATTTCGAGAAAAACGGGTTTAAAGATTTAACAATCGATTTTTGCAAGATAAAATGATATTTATATAAATGATATAAATGATAATGATATTCTTTTAAGTATAAATTGTCGAAAAACGAAAAAAAGTCGATTTTTTTAAAGTGTCACACTGGTATAGCCCCTTATCTCAAAGTTGCTTGACAAATAGAGGTAATTTTCATCGACCGAATAGATTGCATTTTGATAAAGTTTTGGTTAGATTGTAAGAGATCGTATCCCGTGCAGACATTGTCGTAGGGATCCAATTGGATTCCCATACTCGTTGGCACTTCCTGATAGGGATCCAATGGATCATCATCTCATTGCATCCCTATACTAAAACGTCACGCTCGCACATTGGATTCTAATCGGGATTTCGCACTGGAATCCAATGTTCAAATCCAATTTGAATCCTAAAGGATTCCCACAGTATCGAATGGAATCCGATTCTTGACGGATCTCATCACATTCTGTACGTTGAAATTTCTAAACAAAAAAAATATATATATACCCATATAAAATGAGTGGATCTTAAAAAAAGCATATATCTTATATTGAAAAGATATAAATCGCTTAAAAAAGTATATCTTAAAAATCGATTTCATTCAGATCACCGAACAATGTAATTATCGTTTATTATTCGTTCATTGGGGAACAGTATCAAGTCCAATTCGACCGCAATGAGGACTCCCTAACAAATCCCTATAGAGATATGGATGCATCTTGGGAGGCCCCAACAAATTTGTGCACAGTATCACGAAAGGATATTTATTTTGGAAGATTCAACAAATTCCAGTTGAGAATTTGAAATGAAACATTTTCAAACGACGTCAATAGGAAAATAGCGCGGTATCCACTTGGATTTTAATGTGGACTCCCTACGTGCAGCGTTCTTATCGAATTCCTGTAGGGATGTGGTTGGATCTGGATCACTAAATTTCTGCACGGGTAACTCCAAACTTGCTAAAAAAAAAACTAAACTAGTGCTAAAATGCACTAACAGCGAATACTGAAAGTAAAGAGGCCGAAAAATATTTTTGCGAATTTCTGGACAATTACATCGTAAATTTGAAAAAGTGAATAAATTTGAGAAAGCGTGCATTATCAATAAGATTGTAAGTGCTTGGGTGTCCAGGCAAAATTGGCACCCAGGCACTTAGGAGTAGGCCATTAATTACGTCATTCTAAAATAGGGGGGTGGGTCTGATCGTTGGACGATGGTAACGATATTTAGATAGGATGATTTCAGAGGGGGATGATCAGCAAAAAATCGATGACGTAATATATGGACGCTCTCCTTACAATCTTATTGATAGCGCCTGCATTCTCGAATTTATTCACTTTTTCAAATTTTTCGAAGTGATTGTCCAGAAATTCGCAAAAAGTTTTTTCAGCGTTAGATTTGTCACGTTGATCATATGTCGTTCGAAAAAAAAATTATTCATCCTCCCCAGAACTAAAATTTCTCCATATGCATTATACTATTCGAAACTGAAAACAGGCAATAAATTAATTTTAAAAAAGAAACGTGTTTTCGTGTGGTGAGGACGTAGTAAACTACTTTTTTTTTAATTTACGATAATGCTGCATCTGGCCATAAGTTTTTGTTTTTCTCCGTACCCAACGAAAGAAATCGAAAGCAAAATTGGTCGATCGTTCATGACCCCGAAATGCTCGCGCCATCTTTCAACATCATATAATTCCGGATTTCTCGATTCCAGACTTTACGAGCTCTTTCGCTTTTTTATTCGACCGCCTTGCCGCATACGTTTCCGCCTATACCTTTGCCGGACTATTTATCGGTCGATTTCGTGATAGAGTCCCGACGAGATAATTAAGGTAGCAAAAGGAGGATCCGATCGTTCGGCCGGCGGGAGTCGGATCGACAACACCTGGCCTATATGAAATCGATCAATTACACACGCAACACACTCCGACTCGATCTGGAATCCGTGAAATAACCCCAACGATATTACCAACGAGCATACGCGTTTTTTTTTTCAAGTTCTACCTTTCGAATTCCCCTTCGGTCTTATCTCGTTTGATCCCATTTACTTGGTACAATCGTATATTCGGAAAGAAGACTCTGAAACGATTTCCTTATCAAAAAACCTTCCAAAAATGACCCAAAATGGATTTAATAAATATCTCAATTGCAAAAAAACACGTCACGAAGTTTCCTACGAATTATACTTTTTTAAAATATCGATCATTAAATAATGGAGGAACGAAAAAGATATATAAAATGGTGCCGGATTCAAACATGACGAAAAAAATATATAAAATATACGAAAATATATGAAAATATATAAAATATATAGAAAATATATAAAATATATAAAATGGTGCCAGATTCAAACATGATGAGTGAGTTCAAGTTAACACGGAGTACCCTTTACATCTACGATTGTCGATAAAATCACTGCGCGCTTCCTGACCTCGTGACTTGTGACCGAATGCGCAGCTCTATGTGGGGGCGTGTGTGCTCTTGCATTTAAGCTCCGCCATTGCTGATATTTTGTATATCCATGCATATAAAATATACATATGTGCAATATTTAAGGCGAAGGGGCATTTTAAACCCCTTTCATTTACGTAGTGTTGGCTATCAGTGCAGCTCGCATTTTCAAGAACGGTTCTGACGTTTTTTCAACCAAAAGTTGATTTTGGACAACAGGTCTTTAAAAATGACTTTTGAATAAATATGCTCAGACTTGTCTAACAGTAATTGTAAGTGCAATGAGGTTCTTATGATGTTGAGTACGAGGCCTGCTTGGTCTTCGATGTCGATGTATTCAAAGTCACTTTCTGTATACATACATATACACATACATATGCAGGATATTTGGCGCATGGAGCAACGAAATTTTTTGAGGGATTGGGCGGGGGGGTTATTTTCTAGTTTTTTCACCCTTAGACCCTCTATTCTAAGTGCCACGGTAATTGAGATAGGACTTTTTTTTTATTTTTTTTTAAATACCTGAAATTTCGCCTTTAAATCATAATAAATTTTTTGTTTGTGGTTGTAATAGCCCAACTTAACTTTTGTTGTATTCTGCAATGTATGTTTATTATAAATGGATCATTATTCGATCCAATTTGTTTCAAGAAAATTATTCTCGAACTTTCAAAGCCTTAAAAACGTGTAAATGTATGAAAAATGTCAACTTCTAAATTCATGATAAAAAATCCTTATTCTCTTTATTTCGACCACATAATAAATGATTTCTGTGCATGAGGCATACCGTTGGAAAGGGTATAATCTAGAGAGGTTATCAAAAGGCTCTAATCTAGAGAATTTATCAAAGCTAGAGAACTTGTCAAATCTAGAGAACTTATCAAATCTAGAGAACTATCAAATCTAGAGAACTTATCAAATCTAGAGATCTTATCAAAGCTCAGGCCAAAATAGCTGTTAGTTTTTTTTATAATGAATTTGGAAGATGAGATTTTTCATACATTTTTAAGACTTTGGAGGTTCAAGAGTCATTTTCTTGAAACCAATTGGATCAAATAATGATTTATTTATAACAAACATACATTGCAGAATACAACGAAAGTTATTTCGTGCTATTACAAACACAAGTAACAAAGTTATGACGATTGAAAACGAAATTTCGTGTAATTGAAGAAAAAAAAAGAAAAAATAAATCATATCTCCAATACCGTGACACATAGGTTATAGTGTCTGAGGGTGAAAAAACTAGCATATGACCCTCCCCCTAATCCTCGAAAAAATTATGTCGGTCCATGCGCTAAACACCCTGTATATATATAAATATATATATATATTTGTGTATATATAAATAAACAAATAAATAAATTATATATATAATATAATATAATATATATAACGTTTTGCACATACACTACACACACACACACACACACACACACACACACACACACACACACACACACACACACACACACACACGTATATATATATATTGTATGTGCAAAAAATTTCGCACGTATATACACAAAGGGTCAGGGCGAAAGCGAACTCGATAAAGAATGCAAATCGAATTCTGTAATTGCCCCTTTTTCTCTCGTTGTTGCGCAATGCATAAACGACGTGGTCGAGCGAAACGCGTTCGGGATAGGGGAAAACACGTAAAGAAAGTCTCGACAAGTTTTGCAGCTCCGTACACAGATCTCGTACTTTCCGTGGCCATTAAATATATGCGAAACGTCGATTCTCAATAATTTCTCAAATCATACTCGATCTTACGCCCATTTATTGCGGCAAACGTACGATTATCGCTTCTATACACAACTCGACGAATATCGAGAGATACGTATTTTCTTCGCGAATTTCACGAAATATCGCGGTTACACTTCCTGACACGAATTGTATTCCCAATATTTTATGCCGAACGTGCTCGATGCTTTGTAGTTTTCTCGCTTAAATTACGCGCGGGGCGATTCCCTCGCAACAACGAGACACGAACGCGCCTCACCAGAAACTGAAATTCTCATATTTTATCGTCGATAAACTTGACTACTTTACGCGTGAAAAAGTCGCCGAAAGAGCTGACGGAAGCGCGATTTTTCTTGCGAAAATTATTCAGACCCGGAGGCTTCCGGGTTCGCGTAATGCTAGGATATAATTTATGAAAGCTATATTTGATGCAAGACGAGGGATTCGCACCCACGTTTTGAAATAATCGTAGATGTTCGTGAGATTGGAGTAAATTCTTTTGAATTAAATGTTAGACAAAATCAGCAGGTTTGGGGAAATTCATCGGTCCATTTGATTCAATTTATATGCGGGGCGAAAATATCGCGGCAAGAAAAATTACGTCTTCCGACGTAAGGGTGATCGGAACGCCATAAGTTGATCAATTTATGCATCCCGGAATAAGACAATTATTTAAGTATACTTAAGTTTAGACGGAAAATTATAATTTGAAATATTAAAAAAAATTTCAATAATCATTTCAATAAACATTTAACAAAAAATACGAGAATTCACTTTTTTCATCAATAACTCATGCCATTCGTAAGATCGTGTTAATAAGCCCTGCACATTGATTCACTACCAATTGGAAGTTTAATTAGAAAATTATAGTTTGAAATATTTTCTACAGAATATTTGAAAAATTATTTCGATAAATATTTAATAAAAAATAATGGGAAATCACCTTTGTAATCGGTAATTCATGCCATTAGTAGGATCATGTTACCCCCTGAACATTGATACACTACCAATTTGAAGTTTAGTTAGAATATTAAAGTTTCAAATATTTTCTTAAAACTATTTCAATAAACATTTCAATGAATCTGGTAAAGAAATACGAAAAATCACTTTTGTCATCAACAACTCATGTCATTCGTAGGATCGTGTTAATAGCCCCTGCACATTGATGCATTACCGATTTCAAGTTTAATAAAAAATGATAGTTCGAAATTTTTTCTTAAGAAAATGTTCATAAATATTTATTTAAAAAAAAACGAGAAATGACTTTTTTCATCAGTAACTCATGTCATTCGGAGTACTATGTTCATAACCCCTGCACATTTATGCACTATGAATTTGAAGTTTCATTAAAAAATTATAGTTTAAAATATTTTCTAAAGAATATTGAAATAAACATTTAGCAAAAAAAAAACGAGTCACTCTTTTCATCTATAACTTATGCCGTTCGTAGGATTGTGTTCATAGCCCCTGCACACTGATACACTACCAATTTGAAGTTTAATTAGAAAATTGTAGTTTAAAATACTTTCTCAAAAATATATTAAGAAATATTTAGTAAAAAAAACGAAAAATAACTTTTTTCATCAGTAACTCATGTCATTCGGCGTACTATGTTCATAACCCTGCACTTTGATGCACTATCAATTTGAAGTTCCATTAAAAAATTACAGTTTGAAATATTTTCCAAAGAATATTGAAATAAACATTTAGCAAAAAAAAAACGAGTCACTCTTTTCATCTATAACTTATTCCGTTTGTAGGATTGTGTTCATAGCCCCTGCACACTGATACACTACCAATTTGAAGTTTAATTAGAAAATTGTAGTTTAAAATACTTTCTCAAAAATATATTAAGAAATATTTAGTAAAAAAAAAAACGAAAAATAACTTTTTTCATCAGTAACTCATGTCATTCGGCGTACTATGTTCATAACCCTGCACATTTATGCACTATCAATTTGAAGTTTCATTAAAAAATTATAGTTTAAAATATTTTCTAAAGAATATTGAAATAAACATTTAGCAAAAAAAAACGAGTCACTCTTTTCATCTATAACTTATGCCGTTCGTAGGATTGTGTTCATAGTCCCTGCATACTGATACACTACGAATTTAAAGTTTAATTAGAAAATTGTAGTTTAAAATACTTTCTCAAAAATATTTTAAGAAATATTTAGTAAAAAAAACGAAAAATGACTTTTTTCATCAGTACCTCATACCATTCGTATGATTGTGTTCATAGCCACATTGATACACTATCAATTTGAAGTTTAATTAGAAAATTATAGTTTACAAGATTAAAAAAAACAGTTCTATGAATATTTAGTAAATCACTTTTTTCATCAATAACTCATTCCATTCGTAGGACAGTTCATAGCCCCTGCATATTCGCGTACTTTAGGCTGTATAATATACATTTTGATACATCGAAATCAGAAAGGCGCGCTCCTGATTTTTCCCTTTGAGGAGTCCACACGTGCTCTGTGGGCGATCGTTTAATTCATTCGTCGCCCCATGGCTCGAGGTGTATCCAGCGCAAAAGGATTTTGTAGATTGACGTTTCAGGCGCGGGATTATCGTCGCTCGGTTGCCCAATTTCGCGGAAGGTTAGTTAACCTGTCCGTTCGTTATGCGGTGTAAACTTTGCCTCGATGCCTCGGAGCAAAGAAACGGCATGGGAGGCCCCGGCGCCTCAGCGAGGAACAAAAAAAATCGCCATAGCATGCCGACAACAAATGGGAATGAAAAAATATATCATAAAATGATAAGAATTGAAACGAATATAATAATACAATACAATTATTTCCTACACCGGATGAGCGCAGACTCCGCGCGAATGCAGATTGTAAGAAAAAATCGTGTGGTTATTTCTAGGGAAAAAAACAAGGCAAATTCAAGGCAATTGCGTGCGTTCTATTATTATTATGATTATTAATTAACAACAATGGACGCGCAATAGCTGGGCGGCGCCGGCGATTTCCCGTATTGAGCAGTCCGGACCAGTTCTTGGATGGGTGACCGTTCAGTCGCGATCCGACCCGTGCGCCGTCTATTGACCAAGTGGTCCCTGGGCTTCTGATGACCCACCCAAAACCCTGTAACAGCCTGAATGTAGCACGGGTTTTCCGCAGTTTCCCTGTGCCCTCCTGCAAACACGACGTGTCTGTGCAATAGGAAAAACTGGCGCTGGGCAACCCTCTGGAGAGACTCCGAGAACCTGAAAATAGTGAAGATTCCATTGTGGGGTAAAAGTGAGAGGGTTGGGATCGTAATAGCACGGGAAGGGTATAAAGAGCAACGTTAGGGATGAGAAAAATCGATTGTCTTGATGATTATTGTTCTCGTTGTGGTCAGTTTCTGATGACCCACCCAAAACTCTGTAAAACATATCAGCCCGATGCAGCACGGGTTTTCCGCAGTTTCCCTGTGCCCTCCTGCAAACACGACATGTCTGTGCAATAGGAAAAAATGGCGCTGGGCAACCCTCTGGAGGGACTCCGAGAACCGAAAAATAGTGAAGTTACAATTGTGGGGTAAAAGTGTAGGGGTTGGGATCGCAAAAGCCCGCAAAGGGTATAAAAAGCAACATTGGGGATGAGAAAAAAATATTGTTATCGTGTTATTGTTCTTGTTGTCGTCAGTTTCTGATAATCCACCCAAAACTCTGTAAAACATATCAGCCCAATTCGGTACGAGTTTTCCGCAGTTTCCCTGTGCCCTCCTGCAAATACGACATGTCTGTGCAATAGGAAAAAATGGCGCTGGACAACCCTCTGGAGGGACTCCGAGAACCTAAAAATAGTGAAGTTACAATTGTGGGGTAGAAGTGAGGGGGTTGGGATCGTAATAGCCCGGGAAGGGTATAAAGAGCAACGTTAGGGATGAGAAAAATCGATTGTCTTGATGATTATTGTTCTCGTTGTGGTCAGTTTCTGATGACCCACCCAAAACTCTTCAAAGCATATCAGCCCGATGCAGCACGGGTTTTCCGCAGTTTCCGTGTGCCCTCCTGCAAACACGACATGTCTGTGCAATAAGAAAAAATGGCGCTGGGCAACCCTCTGGAGAGACTCCGAGAACGTAAAAATAGTGAAGATTCAATTGTGGGGTAAAAGTGAGGGGGTTGGGATCGTAAAAGCCCGCGAAGGGTATGAGAAGCAACACGGGGAATGAACAAAATTATTGTTCTTGTTGTTTTGTTGTTGCGGTAGGCATTATCATTTTTATAAACTATGAACGCGTTTAAGAGTTCTCGAGAATCCGCTCTTGTTTTCGGTGTAACCCGAAACTAAGCGGTTTAAGGGATCAACGCTGTAGAGAACTCGTGCGCGCGGTCTCGGAGCGTATAAACTCTCGCGATCAGCGCTCACTGTCTCCGTCTGAGATTCGTCTGGACGCAGATGAGAAACCGTCTCTGTACGTCCTTTTTTTCTTCCCCTCTCCCGTACTCGCTCTTTGCTTATTCCAGAGATTCGCGTCCGAGAATTTATAAGCGCACGAGTCATGTGCGAGAAAAAAAAAGAAAACGGATCGGGCAAGCCACGAAAACGTGAGAAGCGAAAGACGCGATGTTGGGAGGTAAATTTACGGTGTAACGCACCGTATATACGGCTGTGAGGACCGTTCAAGTAGATCCAGAATTTGTTTGATTGGAGCTTTTGTGTGGCATGAATTATTGTCTTTTTTATTGAACGAACACCGATTTTTCTACAGTACTTAAAAAATAACCAGGCCCAGTCCCGATGTAAGAAATTGATTTTAATGCTAGGAACATCTTCGTACCGATATTTCGGAAAGTCGGTAAAGTATCAATCGATTCCAAATGGGCAATTCATTCGTGAGTGGGACTGCGAGTGGAATCGGTTTTCTGGAATAAATATATAGTATAGTAAAAGCGAAAAAGTATAGTGGAAAATTGACATGCTCCAAAATGATGGAGGAAAGAAATATACTTGGCAAAAAAAGTTAAAGTACAAAAATATCGATCTAAAAGGGAGATTACACACGAAAATGTCGAAAAGCAAGAGGGTGGAACAGAAAAATAATTGGTGGCGAAAGCACCCGTCTTGTGGATGAGAAATTATAAATAGAATTTAACTGACAAACTTTGGCGCGGAATTTATTAATTTTTTTCATCAGTGAACCATTATTGTGTACAATTTTTCAAAAATACTAAACTCGAATCCCAAAATACTCAATGGGTTAGACAACTGTGACGACTCGAATATCAGGATTATTTAAGAAAATCAAGTTTGGAGAAATAAGTAATATGATTAAAAAATCGTTTGGACATTCATTTGTATGGACATCAACAAAGTTTTGTACAAAATTTTATCAAAAAATATTTACAATTGAAGAAGTTATAAATAATCTCGTGGAGGACCTTTGAACGTGAGGGGCTGAACGGTGTACTCGACATTGGCCACTCATTTGATCTGACACAAAAAAAAGTTTTTTTTTTTAAACAGATAATATTCGCTAAGACCGACCTTATTTTTTAAAATCGTATTTCAATGTTCAGATCTAATTTTTATTTTTTTGTACTTGTTTCGGAAAAATGACATTATTGTTAATAACTAACGAAAAAAAATGTTAAGGAGAAAAACGTCGGTCAAGACTAAACTACTATTATAGGAAATAAGTGTACCAAATGTCAAGTCAATCCGTTGATTATATGTCGAGAAATCGGGTACACCGTTTTGAAAAACAATTTTGAGAATTCTTTCGATTCAATCTGCAATTCCTGCAACATATATCGAACCTTCTTATGCCATTTAAGTTTCCTGAAGAGACGAACGATTGCTTAGAATTTTTACAGTAGCCTAACCCCTTAATTCATTAAAATAATTACAGCATTATGGCGGGATATACAATTACAACGATAAAAAAATCGATTTCTTTCTTTTTCTTCTTTGAAGGATAGAACTATAAATGTACAATATTTTCCCAAAGTTTCAAAGCGAAATTTGAAAAACTTCGAACGTTACAGCCCGTCAACGCTGTGCCTCACCGGTCGCATTTGGAGCGGGCGTGAACTTCAAACGCGTTTTTCTCAAAACTGGGTTATCGAAATTGGCGTGCAGGATTACTCAAAAACTATTAAGGCGTTACCCCCACTTGTAGCGCAAAAAAGGCCTTTTTCATGAATTTTTTTAAAGAAAACTACAAAACTTTTTTAATCGATCAATATACCATCTTAAAGAACACATCTTGAAGAACTTTCAGTAATTTTTTTATTGAAAAATATTACATTGTTTAGTGGCAAATGGCCGTCAATGAAATAATGTTTTTATATACACGGTTTGCGGTGACCAACATTGCGGCGAAGTGGATCATCTGAAAAAAAAATGCGGATGGATTTAGTCAAATATAAGTATAAATTAGTCTTTAATCGAAGGATTTTAAAAAATATTCATTTTTCACAAAATGGCGGACAGTCAGAGTTAATGGTTCGATTTTAACGAAAAAAATCGAACGATTAAAGACTACATTTTTATGTATTAAATAAGCCTGCAATATTTCAAGAAGATCGGTTCATTAGTGTTCGAGTAATCTTGGTCACCGACTTCAGAAATGCCATTTTCAGAAAAACGCGTTTAAAGTTTCAATTTCCGGTCGTTTACACAACGGATTCTTCTCTTTCAACGCTCATATCTCAGTCAATTTTGTTCGGATCGACTTGAAATTTTCAGGACATATTCTCAGATACTTATACTTCAAAAAAATGCAATAAAAAAATTGATTTTTTCAAAATCTCAAGTGAGGGTAACCCCTTAAGCCGATTGAGTTGAAACTTGGTAGAAATATTGATAATATTGGTACCTTCTACTTGACGAAAATTGTTTTTGAAAAATTGAAGAAACAACGACTTTTTTAATCCACATTTTACAGAAATGTTGCGTGAAATGTTGATTTTTTTTTCTAAACGCGTGTCATTTTCTCAAATTTGTATTTTCTTAATTTTAATTACCGTCACATAGAAACTATACATGTTCTAAATGAAAAAATGTTTGAACTTTTTTGCAAATCAAAGTCTACGGGAAGCTAGACTGCACGCCGATCCGCAACTCCTGCGGCGACCTTACTGTAACACTCTGCCACAGCTCCACCATTTTGATGATGAATTAATTAAAAAAAATTGTTTCCTATAATTAAATATACTATTAAAGTATACCTAAAGTTTGATAATTGTAGAATCATTATTTCCTAGTTTTAAAAAATCCCTCAATATTGCTTATTTTCTTCCTGTCTAAATGTACATCCCGCCTTATGGCAATATTTTCAAATTATCGATCAATCCCATACGTGCGATGGATCGTTGAATGGAAGCTTACTGGAACGAATACTCAGTGCAGTAAAAGCGAGAAAGAGTAGTGAAAAATTCACAGGCATAATAAATAATGACCGAAACATACCTATATACATTGCAAAGAAGAAAATGAAATAAAACAACGATGGATCGAAAAAGCGAGTCTGCACACGAGAACGTCAGAAAGCAAGAGGGTGAAAGAGAGGGAAAGCAAGCGGCGAAAGCGCCAGCCTGTTCGAGAGACACGGGATGAAAAATTAGATTTACAAATCTGTCCTGACTACTATGAGATTGCTCGCTTACCATTCTCGTGGGTTCTCAAAGTCAATTTCGCAAATCGTTGGTAGATGAAATGAAAAAAAAAAACGGCGAACCATCAGCTCGTCGTATTCGCAACGTTCGCGAACCAGGGGAGTGGAACAAAAAATTGGAGGTTTCTTTTCGAGCTGAGAACCTTCGAGGAGTGTCTCGATGGTGCACGTATAGAGAACGAAAAAAAAAAAAAAAAAAAATTGGTCGTGCGTCAAGAGTGAGGGAGAAAAGATAAACGGGAGTGAAAGGGTCGTTGTTGGTTGTACGTTTTTTCTCGCTCCAACTTGAGTCGGTCCTCCTCCACGTCTCTCTCCTCTCTTCATCTTCGTACATGGTCCTTGCCAAAATGCTCTCTGTCTCTTTTTCACTCTCTGTTCCTCTGCACGTGGGGAAGAAAAGGATTCGCCGTGGAAGGTGGAGGGCGTGCTCTTAATCTCCACACCTCTCTCTCTCGCACCTTCGTTTATGCGCATGCGAGAAGAGAAAGAGCGGAGAGTGTTGGTATGAGAGCGCCACACCGGCGCCTGCTGCTGTGAAAAATGAACATCCCTGCTCGGAGCAGTTGCTACACTTGCCATTTTCTCTCTCTCTCTTTTGCTTCTGCCACCCCCTCCCCTCGATCTTGCAAACACAATTGTCTTCATCCGAATGTGTGTAAGATGATCTCAAGATCATGTGATTTTAAACGACGAAAGAATTGCTGATTTTCATGATTTTTTTACAAAGCAAAGATTTCTTTGCCATTTTTGAGACGTGGGGTAGGTTTTATTTCTACTGTCATTACATGGTATTTTTTTATTACTACTAAGGGGTCTTCTCACTTTAGACGCTACAAAAGCTATTTTCATGATTTTTTTTATAGGTTAATATGATAGATTTTGATATAAAAGTTGTTACACTTAATTAATACACTTTTGAAATAATTTTTTTTGAATTTTCATTTATTTGAGTTACTAGACAAAAGACAAAAATTGAGTTTATAGACAAAAATGGTAGTTAGAAAAATGTCCTAAAAAATTGTAGGTCTGCGCTGTTGATGAAATCTCGGAGGTGGATAATCCGAAATAAAAAAGTCAAACGGTTTTAAATTCAGTATATTCATGGCTATAGCGCATATCGTACGATTTTTTATATATGCAAAAATAACAACATGGCAGGCATTTTTCGAAAAAAAAAACAAAAATAAATCATGCTTTTTCACCATTTTTGGCGAAAAATAGTAAAAAACCAAATTAAAAAAAAAACCTTTATATGCGCTGTAGCTATAGTTGTAAAGAATATGTGGTTAACATTTCATGAGGATCGGTTCAGTAGTTTCGAAGATTTTATCAACAAGCCGTCGAAAAACGTTGTTTCGAGAAAAATGCGTCTAAAGCTAGTTTGGGTTGTATGTTGATGTATAGGTTGAATGTATTTCGAAAGTGTATTTATTAAGTGTTACAACTTTTATATCAATATCTTTAATATAAACCTATTTGAAAAATAATTAAAATATCCTTTTTTAGCGTCTAAAGTACGAAGACCCCTTAATCTTTAAAAATGCCGGAGGTCTCCTAAACGGGTTACGGCGGACGTTGTCAGACGGCGTGACACGTAGCGTCGGCGGGATCAAACTGAACAAAAACCAACGAAGATTTTTCTCTCATTAACACTGCACAAGCAGCATATGAGCCAAGAAAAAGTGAGAAATGTTGATAATCGTTGTAACGATACTCTTCAAAACAAAAACGGTGAATTTTCTGAAAAATGGCTACAGTGTGCAATAAAAAAGGCTTTTTTTATTTTCAAGAACATTTAAGGTTCACTTATTTTAGACAATAAGGTTGGAAAGATTTATACCAAATTTAATGAGAATCGGTTGATTGGTTTTTTAGAAATACGTCACGCCAGTTTTGAAAATGCAGCTTAGAAGATCGTGCTATGCCTTCGCCATCTTTAAAGATGCATGAAAAATAAAAGTACCGTGTAACAGCCAAAAGTATTAATAAAACATACCTTAGATCTTAAAAATCGTGAAGAAATGTTTCCTTAAACAAAACAAAAAAAAATCATGAAACTCAGCGATGTTTTGCCTCACCTAAAGGTGAGGCAAAAACTCTACCCCTTTATGGTAGAGACAAATTGATAATTTGACCAATTTCAGGCATTTGTCTCTTCCGAATCTTAACATCATTTCATTCCACGATGTTAGCCTATCGTGACGTTCTTCGATTATTATTAGGAATAAGCCTGTGTCCAATTGCGCGATACTCCATGTATTTTTCCATAATTTATTTTTTCTTTATTTTATCATACGTATTGTGCGTGAAACTTTGTATATCGTGATGTTTAGTTTATCGAATGTTCATATATTTTCGTCCCTTGAGGCTGTGTTTTTGAGAAGTTGGAGCGTATATCGTGTTTGCCTCAATCGTCGACGTCTTGTTCTCGAAATCGCGTATATTTGGTATCTTTATCACGGTGGAAAACAAAGGTGTTCGATCCACAGTATGAGCGGTGTGCGGAAGGTTGCCGTGTGCGATGTCTCGGCTGATTTACGGACATTGACAAGAAACATCACTCTGGTATCCGCCTTTCGATTTTGTTGAAACTCATGCATATGGTAGAACATCAAAAACTATTAGATACGTATTTTTTTTTTATCGACGGAAAAACGGTTTCAAGCGGTGCAACTACCCCTGAGAGTGAAGGATGTCAAGGTTTTATTTTGTTATTCAGTTGTTATTCAGTGAAACAGAAACGAACATTTTTCTAATGCAAAACGATCAGACACCCTCTATGGGTACACTGAAAAAAAAAAAAAAATGACGGGCCCCTCAACCCCTTTATTTCTATTTCTGGCCCCACATTTAAAAGGGGTGCATTCAATTGAACGTAACGAGTAACACTTTAAAGGGACGACGAAATTAAAGTTTACGTACTTTTTTCATTTTTTTCCGAATGGCAAGCCGTATTACACACATTTTTGCCGATTTTTAATGAAACTTGAGGGGCTTTAGGATCACTTAATGGTATAGTCGTATTCAGGAGATAAAAATACATCGACGTGAAATAAAAGAAAACAAACTTAATTCCAATTTGTTTGGGCACTTTGGCCAAAAGAAGTTTCTTCACTGAATCGTCGATAATTTATTTTCGGTTTCGAATTGGAACTTCGCTCTGTGCGCATTCTCATCGTAATAGTTTTCTTTTATGAATAGCCTTAGATTCATGGAGTTTCGATGATTTTTCGACTTTTGGCCGAATTTCAAAGGCGGACCATCGATTTTGTCCCATTTTCCATACTAATCAATTCGGAGGAGGTAGACATTCTTCAAATTAGCATACACATTTCAATACAAGGGGTACATGACCCCCTTGAGCTTGCTAGCCGGAAAAAAAATTCAAAAATACGTAAACGTTAACTTGATCCCCCCTTCAAAGTGTTACCCATTTTATTCAATTTAATGCACCCCTTATAAATTTGGGGTGAGAGAAAGTAAAATAAAAGGGTGGTTCATCCCTTGATTTATGTTTCTTTCAATGTACTCACAGTGGATTGCCGATCGTTTTACAAAAGAAGAATTTTCGTTTTTGTTTCATTGAAATCGGTGGACTGATTGCGGGTGAATTTGAAAAATCAACCCTCCACATCACTCTAAGGGATACACCCTTAAAACAGTTTTTTCCGCCGATAAAAAAATACGAATCCAATAGTTTTCAATGCTCTACCATATACAAGACACTTAACAATATCGAAGGCCTCGAATTAACCTCTCAAGGAACATCACCAAAGTGATGTTCCTTGAGAGGTAACGACCGACGAAAATTTCACGTGGTAACCAAAATAAAAATGCATTCAGACGGTCAAACCGCCGATGCACCAGATAGAAAAAGATATGGAACGAAAAAGCTCCGAGAAACAAAGTGCGAGATTTTTCCCAAATGACGTCATTGACATCCATAATTTACAGCCAATGTTTCTCAATTTACCTTGCACGGAAAACTATGAACAATGCTGTCTAGATGAACAATAACGAATAAAAGACGGTAACGATTGTCTGATAAAACGATTGTGAATAATCGATCCGTTCGTGACGAGCATCGGTCCTTCAACGGGGTATTGCTCACAATTTTTTTGTTCTCGAGATTCGATTGTCGTATTATTTTTTTATCACGTACGGTTTGCGGCATACGGCAATTGGAAAAATAAAACGAGAGTAATGCGATAGCGTGTAAGCGGTGAAACCGCGATGCTCGGGGTAAGACGTTACCTCGATGACGGGTGTCTCTAACCACAGTAACTCTCTACCACTGCACAGCTCCAGGCCAGGAAGACCCCCGAAGAGAGCGTCCGTTGGTTTGAGCCTCACCGCGAGTCACCTAGCAGCTGCAGCTGGACACCATCCGCAGCATTCACTCAAAAAGCATCGTATGGATAACGGTGACTACTACGAGAATGGTCATCTCGGTGAGTGTAAGGATATCTTTTTTATCAACATTTTTACTAGATTTACTTCACGTTCAATTCCAAACTGAAATCAGCCCTACGCTCAGAAAAAAGATTTATTCAGGACAAAGAAGTTTGTCTCCCGGCGAATAAGTTTTCTTATTCGTATGTCGGCCTACTACGATTTTATTAACAGCTAAGACATTTTTTTATTCAAGTTTATGTTTAAGATTTAATAAGAATTTTTTTTAACATCTAATATGATGTATAAGGTAGAAGAAATAGGTGTTTTATATCCGACAAATAGAGTTTTTCTTAACATCTTCTTTCTTCATAATCCCCCAGCTGGTTTTTGTTTCGAGGAATTGTGTCATTTCGTTCGTCATTATTTTCTCACTGAATGTTTTTTTCTCACTTTATATTCTTACTTTCACTTAAATTATTGCTCACTTTCGAGTTTTTCAAACTCGGCACGTAAAAAAACATATTTAGGGACGCCGAATAAATGCTGTAGTTACAATCTCATAAAAACTGTCTCCATACGAGTAAACATTTTTTAAATTTCTAATAAATGATGTTCTAATGTGCCAATTTATTAGAACATAATACATCTTTTTTCTGAGTGTATATCATTTTCACATCTACTCTTGTCTGGTCCTTATTCTTCCAACGGTAGATCACCTTTGATGCAACGAGGTAGCGAAAAATCAAATGCGGTCGAATATCACCTGAATCCAATTAACGGGTTGGGCCTAGTTGTAACAGTTGAAAAAAACTCATTTTTAGGATTTTTTTCTGCAAAATCGTGATGACATATTTTTACAAAAAAATAGTTATCTGAAAAAGAGTCTGTAATTTTTTTGTGTCAAAATATTCAATTATAATCGATTTACAGCCAATGTCCGGGAAGCACCTGTTGAAAACGTCCTTTGCGACGAGCAATGCCCTTCTGAAGCAGGTTATCTAATATCAAAAAATCAAACAGATTTCGTTAGTATATTAGTTTACTCTATGATTAAGGTTGTTATGGGGTTAAGTCAACATGTTACCACCGAGCTGAATTTTTTTCTGGACATTTATAACCTCTCTGTTGATCATCCTGTGCAGTTTGAATACGATCCACAGTACCGTTTTTTAGAAGAAAAAAAATCGGCAACGCGACCTATTTCGTGGGCTCATTACATTACGCTTATGAAAAAACTCTCGATCATTTTTCAGTACATTATTAATATCTGCTAAGTGAATGTTACCACGGAGCTGAAAAAATAGGTACGGTTCGATTAATTATCGGACTATAATTAATCCGATAACACTTGGTACCGTGAAAATGAGGACTCACAGTACCGTTATAAAATTATTAATGTTGTTGATAGCGAATTTGTGCGAAAATCAAGCACACAAAATATTAGACTGTGCAATCATGGCGACTTCGTAGACGGCACAAATGCTACCTATCTTATCGGTATTCGGTAATTATGCCCGGGAACCTCAAACTTCTCGGTCAGGATAATTAACAACAAATATTATTGGTTATTCTTAATTCTTATTCAATATTCTTATTCTCTTAATTAGTAACAATTACTTAATATTAATTTTATAACTATGGTCAGAAATGATACATTTCTAGACATTTCTAGGCAAAGACAAAATGACGCGGTTTTTTCATACATAATTTTTTTTTTAGAATATCGGAAAATTATTAAAGTTTTTGATTTCTTCGAGATTATCGACAGCTTTAGTACACACTTTTTTTTCCAGCGGATTTTTTTTTACCCGGACCGATATTCATTTTTGACAGCTCCTTGGGCCGATATTGAGGTTACGAACGGGGCGCATCTGTCTCTAACTTCGCGGCACTGCTGCCAGCCTGGGCATTATGATATAACACGATTTACGACGTTGCCATTTCGCTTCACGTTAATTGAGCGAGAAAAAGTTATAGAAAATAAATATACAAAGCAATGAAAACACTTTGTGTAATCACCGAATGTTCGAAAATACATATTTTTACAAATAGATGTAGAAAAATAGTTCGAAAACGCACGGTTAATATGACGATTATTTGAAAGCTAACAGTTGGTAATAGTCAATCGGCTCCGTGCATAGGGCGCTCCCCTCGTACTTCACCCCCGACGGCTGAACCCCATAACAACCTTAAGGGGTAAGGCCACTGTAACGGCCCAAAAAAAAGGTTTTTTCACTAATTTTTTGCTCCCGAAATTGAAGGTATTTGAAAAAAACTTTTAATGGTGTTATCGGGCATACATTAAACTTTATTATAAAATTTTTTTACAGTAAAAAAAACAAAATGGCGTTTCCACAGCTATCTTCCCGGGACATGTTTTGCTTCCAGGGCTCCGCGGCACGCAGCACCACTGGTGCACTTTTGAATCTAGAACAAAAAAAAACCATTAATCTAGAGGGCTATAGCTAGAGAATGTCGATCGGATTTTAAAAAGTATCAATTTTTGTGGATTTGGCGTGCGTTTGAAAAAAAAAATTGATTTTTGACGAAAAAAACGGCAAGTTTTTTGTTAATAAAAAATCAATAAATAAAGTTCTTGAAAATTCCGATCGACATTCTCAAGATAATGTAAATGTTCACATCTGGTTAAAATTTCAAGTAAAAAAAATGAAAATTGTTCGAGTTATGCTGCGTGCCATTTTGAAAAACCATGTTTCGAGAAAAACGCGTTTAAAGTTTTGCGAATAGTTTTTTATTGGAAAAAATTAAAAAAAGAAGTTCTTATTTTAAGGGGTCTTCTTATTCTAGAGGGTTTAAACTATTTTTTAAGCCAATAAAAAAAATCGATTTTTCAAAAAATTTACAGTGGCCTTACCCCTTAATGGAAGGAATTTCCGAAATATCATCTTTAGAAAGAATAGCGTGTGTTCAAAACGAGAGTCTTGATTTTCGCGAAAAAATCGAGCATTTTTGGTTCATCAAATCATCAAATCCTACACGGAGAAAACAGGGGCCTCGAAGTTTAGAATTAATACTATGCTTCTAAAAAAAATATCATTAAATATCAAAAAGTATTGAATGGAAGATAAAAATTGTAATTATGGTATAGTAATAATGAAGAAATTTAAATTTTAACCTACGATATGGCACGCAAACTGATACAAATAATACATTTTATTCGGCATGTTGTGATTTTTCGTAGTATTCAAAAAATATTTTGCCCACGTGATTGGAACAATTAGTTTCCAGTATTCTACAAAGAGTGCGGTATAAAGAGTCACATTTTACTAACAACTTCGTAATATTTTTCGCTATACGCCGAAGATTTATGCTATGCGTATAGTGAAATCTATACATATAAGAAGATTCATGCTATACGTATATTAAAATCCACATGAAAATATAGCGTGTAATAAAGGTTGGTGTTTTACAAAAAGTATGGTATAAAGAGTCACATTTTGATAATAACTTCATAATATTTTTCGCTATACACCGAAGATTCATGCTATGGGTATAGTAAAATCTATATGAAAGTTTAGCGTGTAATTTAGGTTGGTTTTTTCCAATAAGTTCTATCCCCCATAAACTGCATGTTACTCTGGAATATAAAATCTAACCCTATGTGGTATAGCAAATTGTCAAATTGAATTGGTGTTTCCTACCTTAATTCTGTAATGAAAATTCGAGGTTAGTTTATAGCAACCTTTAACATTTTTTACGACATTTAAAGCGATTACTATTATAAAGATTGCCGTAGTATCGTTAAAAGTATCGTGGTGTCTATGACATTAATTGTTAAACATATAACTTTGCAATTTTCTCGTTCCCCCCACCATTCTCCTATTTCCATCCTTTTTTGTATTCATGCGCGCTGTGAGAATATTTCTCGCTCTCTCTCTTTTTTTTCACCATGTACATGACGGGAAGAATTTCCGGTCATATACGAGTTCTCATAAAGAATTGTCAACTTTCGTATATTTTATATTATTCAAAATTAGAATACTATTACATAAGATATAATAATATATACAAAGCAGTGATGAAATTTGTAGAATTTTTGATGATGGAACCTAGAGTTTCTATCCTGTTGTTATATTGGATATGTTTAATATTTATATATTTCTTATTCATTTATGTATGCCATAAGTATGATTTATTCGATTTTTGGGCAAAGTTCGTCGCCGTGGGTCTTTATTCTCAGTTTTGTTTACTTTTGTAGAGGATAAGGGATCTTTCCACTCTCCCCGGAGCTCTCACGTATACGCGACAACGCGGCAAAACGATTTTTTACAATTAGTATAGTAAATTTTCTTCGCCACTCAGATACAAAATCTATCCAAACAGTATCGTAGGTATACATGAAAATCCTGTTTCGTCGTGTCGAGAGGACCGCTTTGTTCTTTAGTCGAGTTTCAACAGTCGAAGAAAGCGGTCATCGTGCATCAGCAATGTCAGCTAGTGTCTAGATATGCAGTTACACAGTTACGCAGTTATTATTCGTCATCGTCAAGTGCCATCGATTAATGGATTTGCAATCGATTACAAGTAAGTACAAAGATATTATATTTTTATATTTTCTTAACCCTTGTGTAATATTAATAGCTGTAATAATTACGTGAAATAGAAATAGCTGTATATTTTTTTGAAAAAGTATTTTTAGAGATAGCACGGAGGTAGACTTGTAAGGCGCCGGCAAGGGCAGGAGGGAGGGAATTCCAGAATCTCGATCGTACATACATTGTATGACTATAAAATTCTTATTCTCACTTCTTTCGAATGTGAAATTAATGTTTTCGAATTGTTCCTATTCACATACTTATATTGTAGTATGGCTTGAAGAATTAGACTACTCTATACAGCAAAAGAGTACATAGATATATAATATTGGGAAATAATAATAATAGATCGCAATTTTGTACCCAGGTCTTTATTGTACTACTATGGGACTAAACGAATTTAGTTTCTCGTAGTAATTGAGAAAATATGGCGGCTGCAAGCATTTCTCCATTGATGTTTTTCTTCGAAGGTTTCACGGGCGAAAATGTAACACATGCAATTTTTTAGTAGTGGACTCTTTATGGTACGGTCGACGAGTACATACCTCATACTCGAGGAAAATGCGACACAGTTCATAAAAAGTTATTTTATAAAGATCGAAAAAACCATGCTGACTTTTGTATGGTTTTTTAATATTATAATACAGACCTGTGGACAAAAATTTGATTACTTGTATTTTTTCTCTAAAAAAAAATTGCCAATATGTGCCTTTTTCGTTTGTACAGGAGTTTAATTCTTTAATCTATGAGCCCAACATTTTAATTCTACGCGTATGTTCTATTTATTATATCTATATATTGCATCTATTTTTGCACACTGCTTTACAATAGATTCAGGGGTTCGACCCTGTGAACTAGAAAATACTACAGATATATCTAGTTATGGCACTATGATCCCGGCTGTTTGGGGGAATATTTCTACCGATGTAAATGCTATAGAAGCAGATAATTGGTATAGGAGATCATCAGATGACAGGACACAGGTATCACAGAATTTTTTGTTGATCATTTCTTTTGCCATAGTTACAGTTGATTGCGATGATGAGTATTGCAGCAATGTAACATTTGCTACGCTCTGTTTTGACAAATCTGCCGTTTTTGGTTCTTATCATTCGCAGTCATGGTTATCAAAACTAATCTTAAAAAATTGTGGGCAGAATTTTTTGTGTAATGAAGGACACAGATCATCCGACCAACCCTCTCCCACCTCAACGCGTTTCAGCGTGAGCGCAATCCAAGCCAACAGCCGCAGAGACAACGAGAACACACCGTCAAAATCAAAAGTTGACGAATTGGGAGAAACTCCACGACTGATTGAACATAGTTCGGTATTGATCGCAGAAGGAAGTCAAGCCGATAAAGATATCAGTGTGCAAGATGCAATCAATGTAAGAATTTATAAGTATTTTATTTACAAAAATGTATATAAGCTCGACAAAATGTCTTGATTAATTGATTTTTTTTCAATATTTAGGATCTTCATGCGTATCTCCAAAGTATAGTCGATGGAAAGTCCATTTTATTACTATACGAGGAAGAAGGTAACTCGCCTCCACGTTACCGCAGCTTACTAGTGCGAACCATCATTGCCCGAGAGAAGGAAAAAGCGTTCAAAAATCTTCAACGTGCAGAAAAGTTATCGCACTTCGAGTATGTTTGTAATTTGTTTAGTATAATTATCAACTGATGCATTCTATAATAACTGTATAAAAATGTTTCAAATTGTTTAATAGAATAACGAGCGATTTCAAGATTTCGCACGACAAATCTGCGAAATTTTCCCGAATGAAAAACGCGGCACATATTATAATCCGTACAAAAAAGTAGGGAATACAAAAATAGGAATACAAAAATACAGAAATTGTTTGTACAAAAAAGTAATAAATAAGCAATGTATTAAAATAGTCACAATTTGCTGTGTTTTTATTTCACCTTATACTTTTATATATAGTTATGTGTATTGGTCGTCACTGTGAAGCGAAAATGTATTTAATTATAAACTTTAAATCAAGACACACTGTTGCCTTTGAGAATTGCACAATTTTGACCAATATATATGGGTCATTCCATGTCAAATCGACAAATTTTTTACCTGACCCCCTTTGATTTCGCTGAAAATTTTCTATCTTTTTCTACCCCCCGAAAGTTATTTTTCAGAATTTTTTCAAATTTTTTTTCCTGACTCAAAAAAAGTTATAAATTTTTGAAAAAAACCGCTCTTTTATTTTTAAATTGCCAGAACTTTTTCAAAAATTGACCGTTTGGGAACTTTTTTTTTTCAAAATTTTTGTTTTTAAATGTAGTTTTCGAAAAAAAATATGAAAATTTTTTCAGAATCCCAGATATATGAAATATTTTAGTTTTTTTGAAAAAACCGTAATTTTCTCAAAGTCCGACCGTTTTTTTTTTGTTTTTTTTTTGCTCTAAAAATACTTCAACTAATTCTGCAATGATCCCCGTTAATCAAAAGATGTGACGACAATCGCTTCTAATTTTTTTTCTTGATTATAAAAAAATTTTTGTTGAATTTTTGCTGATTTTATATAACTTTGTTATGAAATTTTTTTTATTTCCTCGTGAAACCTCAAAAGTTGAAAAATAAAATTTTATTGGAGAATTTCAAGTGATTATCGTCCAAGAAATTGTTATTTAAAAAAAAAAATAATTTTTTTCTCTCATTGACGTTATTTTTTTACTCTTATGGACGTTTTTTTTTGGTACTGAAATATGACAACTTCAAAAATACAATGGGTTTAAAAGTTACCTCCAGTTGATACAATGTAATAATTTAAGAGCTATCGATTGTCGGTAAAAAAGATATCATCTACATTTCATTTAAATAATATGGAGGTTATGTTTTCAGAATAATTACATTGTCGTTGTGTTCATCGTGTCACGTAGACTTACTATTGCTAAATAAAGTACCTATTATTTATCATAAAGTGCTGTTAATTTATATTTTGTTAACGAGTGATTACAATGCCGATGTTTTTTGATCGATGTTGCAATCCATTTAATTTGGAGAAGCATAGAAAAAAAATATCCCTGCGAAATTTACCGGAGCATTTAGCAATTCGATACAATTTGTCGACTGATGAGCGAATATGTAGTTCATGTTATAAAAAAATGCTTCAGCCCTCTGTTGACAATACTTCTGATGAAAGTTAAATAAAAGATAATATAATTTGAACACATACAAAAAAATGTTTTTAATTTATTTAAAGATGTTAAGAGGCGGTGAATTTATTTAAGAGTATGAAAAGTCCTTTTTTTTTACTTTTTTGAAAAAAAATCACAATTTCTTGGACGATAATCACTTGAAATTCTCCAATAAAATTTTATTTTTCAACTTTTGATGTTTCACGAGGAAATAAAAAAAATTTCATAACAAAGTTATATAAAATCAGCAAAAATTCAACAAAATTTTTTTTATAATCAAGAAAAAAAATTAGAAGCGATTGTTGTCACATCTTTTGATTAACGGGGATCATTGCAGAATTAGTTGAAGTATTTTTAGAGCAAAAAAAAAACAAAAAAAAAACGGTCGGACTTTGAGAAAATTACGGTTTTTTCAAAAAAACTAAAATATTTCATATATCTGGGATTCTGAAAATGTTTTCATATTTTTTTTCGAAAACTACATTTAAAAACAAAAATTTTGAAAAAAAAAAGTTCCCAAACGGTCAATTTTTGAAAAAGTTCTGGCAATTTAAAAATAAAAGAGCGGTTTTTTTTAAAAATTCATAACTTTTTTTGAGTCGGGAAAAAAAATTTGAAAAAATTCTGAAAAATAACTTTCGGGGGGTAGAAAAAGATAGAAAATTTTCAGCGAAATCAAAGGGGGTCAGGTAAAAAATTTGTCGATTTGACATGGAATGACCCATATATTTTAAATATATAACAATGCTTGCCTGTGCAACGAGTAATGTTTATTGTTCGATTGACTTTTAAACATAACTATGTAGTAACATGTTAAAAAATCAATTTCATGATAAACATAACTCGTTGCACAGGCAAGCATTATTATTGAAATATTTAAAATATATATATTAGTCAAAATTATGCATTTCAAAATTATGCAAAATTATGCAAAATATATATATTAGTCAAAATTATGCATTACAATTCTGCGAATACAGTTTTTGCAAATGCGCCTATGGCATTCATTGCTATAACGGGATTCCTTTCATTACTTTCAACATGTTCCAATTTTTACTATACACATAATTATATAAATGATCACAATACAAAAAATGCCTATTTAGAAATATTTCTAATTCTTATATAGGATACAAAATTTGTATGATTCATTGAAGAAATAGCATTATGTTTTAATGCGTATAATTCTTATAAGAATTGATTAATTTTTGCTATACAACGTAGAACTCACGTCTATGCGAGAATAGATTTAAGTGTAATATGCACGCATAATTTTTGCTATACAGCATATAGGACTCGCGCTTATGCAAGAATAGATTTAAATGTAATATGCACGCATAATTTTTGCTATACAGTATATAGGACTCGCGCTTATGCGAGAATAGATTTAAATATAATATACACGCATAATTTTTGCTATACAGCATATAGGACTTGCGCCTATGCGAGAATACTTCCAAATGTAATATGCACGCATTATTTTCACTATACAGCATATAGGACTCGCGCCTATGCGAGAATAGTTTTAAATGTAATATGCACGCATTATTTTTACTATACAGCATATAGGACTCGCGCCTGTGCGAGAATAGTTTCAAATGTAATATGCACGCATCATTTTTACTATACGGTGTGAGAATAATTTTTATACTTCTATAACAACAAGTCTTAGAATTCCGAACTGGCAGTAAACTGCTATACTTTTCTAGCACTGAATATTAGAATTCTGGCAACCAGTGCTAGAATTTGAGGCCGTATTTTTCTCCGTGTATACACAGAAAAAAAAATCTTCGATCAAATACTATATTTTTACATCTAGAGAAAGCCATCAAAATTTCGGAAAGATCGATGCAGTAGTTTTTGCGATATTGTGCTCACTGACTTTGAAACCGTACTTTCGCGAAAACAGCGTTTAAGGGGAGATACTTGAGTAAACGGCGAGAAAAACAGGTAAACTTCGGGAATTTTTATCTCAAAAACTAATGTTTCGATTGGATCCGGTTTTTTTTACTGGAAAATATGTACATTGAGGTATATTTACGAATTTTTAAAAATAACTTCGTTGACTGGAAGCGATTCAAACGCGATTATCTCGAAACATAGTTTTCAAATTCGGTACCTGACGTATCTCGAAAATGACTTGTCCGATTTTGTCCAAATTTGGATACAATATTCTTCGATAGTTTTTCTCGGTGGCCACTTAGGATTTTTTTGAAATTTTCATTTTTGACGGAATTGCGACCGTTTTAATTTAACATTCGTTTTTCGTTCGCAATTTGCGACAATTTGGGATTGCATACACATTGCATAAAAAAGCAATGGTTCAATCAAATAAAAAACCCCCACGTGGCGAACGAGAAAAACTATCGAAGAATATTATATCCAAATTTGGACAAAATTGGGCAAGCCGTTTTCGAGATACATCTGGCATCGACTTTGAAAACCATGTTTCGAGATAATCGCGTTTGAATCGTTTCCAGTCAACGAATTTATTTTAAAAAAATCCTAAACATACTTCAATATACATATTTTCCAATAAAAAAAACCCGGATCCAATCGAAACATTAGTTTTTGAGATAAAGATACCCGAAGTTTACCTGTTTTTCTCGCCGTTTACTCAGGTACCTCCCCTTAATGTTTCGAAGGACAGTCCAAGCGTTCCGACGGGCGTCAACATGGCACCCTTCAAATCTGTACATTTCCATCCGATCACCTTGGAATTTTCAAGAAACGTTTATAAGATGACGTACCGTCAAAGTATATTCGTTTTGAGAAGTGGCCCAATTCGTTTTGGCCCTTACAACTAGGCGTTCCCCCCAAACAAAAGCAATTAGGAACAAATTGATCTGGATCCGAAGTTATGAATCTACCTCCAAAAAAAATCATCAACGCGCGGGATAAATATTTCCTTGCAAAATAAGCAACAGCTCCGACAATTTTTTAAAATTCTTCCGCTCCCTTGAGCCGGAAAAGAATGACGATCCACCAACATATGCTGCTCACATTTGGTGATCGCGAAGAGTACTTTGGTATTTGGTGATAGCGAAGAGTAGTTTGGTATTTGGTATTTGGTGATCGCGAAGAGTACTTTGGTATTTGGTATTTGATGATCGCGAAGAGTACTTTGGTATTTGGTGATCGCGAAGAATACTTTGGTATTTGGTGATCGCGAAGAGTATTTTGGTATTTGGTATTTGGTGATCGCGAAGAGTACTTTGGTATTTGGTGATCGCGATGAGTACTTTGGTATTTGGGATTTGGTGATCGCGAAGAGTACTTTGATATTTGGTATTTGGTGATAGCAAATAGTGGTACTTTCTTCGGGTACTGCATAAGTTAATCATACGCTAGCAAACTCCACACGACGAGCATCACTTGCCTAGTTCCGAATGTGTACCGTTCGCGTATACATCGCTGACCGGAAATCACGGTGATCGAACGACGAAGAGGTCAAATGTGCGTCAAGTGGCTGACACATAACGGTGATTCGGTGGGGTTGTCGAAGCGGCGGTAACAGACCGGCGCACTTGCGCAAAGAGGAAAATCGAGCGAGCGGTGCAGAGAGCGGCAGTCCACGCAGAGTATATGTGTAAACGCAAGTTTATGCAGGCAACACTTGATTACTGCCATCCGTACGCGGGACTCTTGTTACGATGCATCGACGCACCGCGACCCTATAGCAATCAATTAATTAGGGGAATCAAACACACTTGGAGTGAGCAAATTAACTGCGATTGCACTCCCGTGTTGTGGCCTCTGCGGTGGCGGTCTCTCGTGCCTTCGCGTATCGGTAGCCACCGACCAAAGCTCACCAACGGCCTGGATTCTGCCACCGCTCCCGTTATACACCCGTCTCTGTGTGTATTCGTTCATCCTCCGTATACACATAAGCGCAGGCTCGAATACCGGCTGCGGATCCTATCACTTACCACGAGCAGCAGAAACAGGACACGCTCTCTCATCCTACATATTGCGAGGACTCTCCATTTCGCAGCTTGTTTTCCACAACCCTTCCCGATCACGTGCTCTCTTGTTCGACAAAGAGCCTTCCGCTGCAGAGTCGTTTACTCGCTCGGTTCTTGGTGCTCTCGTGCGCCAGGAATTGGCCATCCTGTACTCGTTATTGAACTGGTACCTGCTGGATTTCAGGTCCTCCCATAGTGTTCTCGTTGATGGCGAGACGAATATTTGGTAGTTGTCGAACGGATCTCTGATTATCTTTAACTATATTATTAATAATCGGAGATCTGAATTATTGACAATCAGGGATGCGAATCATAATCAGAGATCTGTTCGACAATTGACCACAGCACGGAAACAGTATGGGAGGACCTATAATCTAGTAGGGTTCAGTTCATTATCAAGTACAGAATGGTCCATTCCTGGCGTATGATGTAGACACGTTGGAATAAAAACGTTCACTGATCACTGAACCACTACGATGGATGACATTTCAATGGAACAAGCAGTGGAATCTGCTGGATTCCAGGTCGATAATCAGATATCTGAATTATTGATGATCAGAGATCTGTTCGAAGATGATCCATTCCGGGCGTATGATGCAGACGCGCTGGAAACAATCCTTCACTGATTTTCTGCACTACGATGGTTGATATTTCAATGGAACAAACAGTGGAACCTGCTGGATTGCAGGTCTTCTCATACCGTTCTCGTGCTCCCGTTGATGGCGAAACGGACATTTGGTAGTTGTCAAACGAATCCCTGATTATCATTGATTATATTATCGATAATCAGAGATCTGAATCATTGATAATCAGAGATCTGTTCGACAACCGACGGGAGCACGGGAACAGTATGGAAAGACCTACAACCCAGCCGGGTCCAGTTCATTATCGAGTACCGAATGGTCCATTCCTGGCGTATGATGCAGACACGTTGGAAAAAATCCTTCACTGATGTTCTCCACTACGATAGTTGACTCAGGGAAATCAGGAGACACTCGACCCGCGGCTCTCCACAGTGCAGATCGTATATCGTTTTGTTTTTCGGAAATATTAGTAGCTCGGGAAAGAAAGTTTTGCAGGGATCTATCAGCAGTAACACGAATGTTCATTTCCGTCTTTGGCTTCTGCAGTAATCAGAAAAACCTTATCGTTTCGTTATGCCTGTCCATCTGTCACAGTGAAGTGTCTATTCTCACCATCATATGCTCAACACATTTGAAATCATCAATGAAAGTAGCTTTCTCCGATACTCGCCAGTTGAATTATTGCCACTACTGTACAATAATTGGCTCTGGAAAACAAAAATGGAAAACGCTTTCCAGTTCAAACGCCCTATTTTTCATACTATCGGTAGAATGTTGAAGACAAAGTTTGAATTCAATACGACTCGTATATAGGGACCTATTAGGCTACGAAAAAAACCTTTGATGCACTTGGTCGCTTTTTTTTCGAAAACGGTCAGATAGTTGGGCATATCTGGCTGCATGATGGGTAAAGTCGAACGGCTGTATTCGTTGTTAATCGTTGCTTGACATCACGCCCGATCCAATCGAGTTAGGACCGAATATGTGTACCGCCCTTTTTGAAGCATCACCCTCAGCCCTGGCCAGGCAGTGAGTAGACAGTATAACCGCAGGCCATAACCACGTGCCAGATATCAACAGTGGTCAGAGTAACACAGCTCCGGATGTGGAAATTGTTTGAGTAAATAATCGGGCCCGCCATAGAGTATACCGAACAGCACCAATTTTACGGTCAAATAAACATTTCCACTGCGAATATCAACGAAATAATGCCCCTGCTCTGGTCACGTATCGTTGTTGGTTACGTATGCCAGGAGGTAAACGTTGAAACTCTGCTCGTTGTGAGAAATTAATTACAGCAGTTCGCTCTGTCACACACCCCCTTTCTCTCTCTTTCTCTCTCTCTCTCTCTCTCTCTCTCTCTCTCTCTCTCTCTCTCTCTCTCTCTCTCTCTCTCTCTCTCTCTCTCGCGCGCGCTATCTTTGTTCCTCTGATTGTGAGCACAGTACCAGTAATAATTGTATGATTGCTTTACGATTGGTAACCTGCTGGCTTTTGCTCATATTCGCGTTCACATAACATTGGTGTTCGGTCCAGTGACAGCGAGAAACGTTTTCGATCGGTCGTTTGATTGTTACCGCATTAATTTCATATTCCAATCGTAAAGCGACGTCATTGGTCTTTTAATTATTTCGATCAATTTCGCATGCCCTCGTGACAGTCGTTTATGTTTGTCGTGCGTCAGTGAATGGCTCAGTGAATATTGGAGCTTTTCACAACTCGGAATAAAAGATAGCTTTTGCGCCTTCAGCGGAACGCTTTAATTGATCTTTTTCTGTCATCAGTTTTAGTCATGCATTTCTTTTTAAAGACACTGTTCTTTATGGGGAAAGCGCCAGGATTAGGCCTACTCGTAATTTTCATGTTTACTGTGTACATGTGCAACAAAGATGTGAGCACTGCATGTGACGCAAGTGAGGGGTTAGGCTAGGCTGACGACTCGAAAATGGGGGTTGTCGAAAACATTTTATTTTGAAGGAATAAGAAAGATTATTGGAAAATCGTTTGGACATTTATTTTTATGTATATTAACAAAGTTATGTACTGTATTTCATAAAACAATATTAATAATTGAAGTAATTGTAAACATTCTCGTGAAGGACCTTTGAACGTGAGGGGCTCAACGGTGTACTTGATTTTGGCCACCTGGGTGATCCGAACCTAAAAAATCAAGTTTTTTCTTAAAATAGATAGTGTTGGCTAAGACTTGACCGAGCCTTTTTTTGACATCGTGTTTCAATCATCAAACAAAAAAATATTTAATTTTTTTCTCGCTTTCTGTAAGGAATTGCCATAATTATTCTTGATAACTAATGAAAAAAATGGTAAGAAGAAAAACGTCGGTCAAGACTAAACTACTATTACTCTGAATAAGTGTACCAAATTTGGAGTCAATCCGTCTGTGAGATCTCTGGAAATCGTGTACACCGTTTTGAAAAACAGTTTCAAGAAAAACGCGTTAAAAGTTTTACTAGTAGTTCTATGGTTGTGATCATAAGTTTACGTTTAATCTGCGATTCCTGCACCATGCGTTGGACCTTTCTTTCCAATTTGAGTTGCCCTAAGCGACCAATGAGTGTTCGTCATTTTCACAGTAACTCAACCCTTCAATAATCTCAACAATCGCGATCCCATTATTACGATGAATATTCTTCAAGTGTGTTGCCTTTGCTCTCTCGCTCGCTCCTTCTCTGTCCATTTTTCTATAGCTTTCGCTCTTTCTACACGCAGAGAAGTGGAGTTTTACGCGTTCTGAGGGACAACCTCAACAATGGTGCAGATACCATCAATCGATGACGTTGAACTCTGCGGCGTTGGAATGCAACGATAATTTTTTTCTCCATTTTTATCTTTAGTCAAAGTCTTTCTTTTTGCAAATTAAGGTCGTTAATTTCTAATAAAAATACGCCGAAACGTTTGAATATCGTTACACCTCAAATAGACTAAAAAAAATTGAGGAATTCGAAAAAAAATCTTTTTCGTTCCATTCCAACGATGCAAACTTCAACGTCATATTAATCGTCACTATATTGCGCATGGGAAATCGAAGATTGTGGAAAAAGCAAGTAGTTTCGTGCGCGAGGGTGACTCAATAAAGATCGTGCAGAAAAATTCCTGTCTGCTATAATTGTTTCGTCAATACTTAATTGTGTCAGAATCCTAAAATTCACAACAACATTCGTTAGAGGTCTTTGAAATACGAAGAAAATAGAAACGATAATATTTAATAAAATACGCAATCAAATATACAGGTGTTTTGCTATCACAATAATTATTCATAATATTAGTAACAATAATATCGGTACTGAAATTAAAAAAAAAACTACAAACGGTTAATCGAAGAACAAGAAAAATGCACCCAGTTGTGAAAAGACCAAAGGTTTCTCACGCTGTGCAAACAAGATTTAGCTGGCAATCGGACATACGATGTACGGGGTTCGTTACTATCGCTTTTAGTGGTAGTAGTAACGTCGACGTAATATCGAAAATGACGTGAGCCCTTGTTGATTCGGTTACATTCACAATAAACGTAAAACAAACATTGCCTACCCCATCCGCAGTCTCACCCTCTGTCATTTCGATGATTCGTGCACTCCCTACAATTGCCCACACCGATCGCTCCACCTCGTATAGTCACACGTTTAGAAGAAGTCAATTCGAATGGTCGCGAAGTAATTGCGGATAAAGTTTGGGGCATCGATCCACTCGAATAGAGCCTAATCTTATCGCATTTATCTGTACAAATGGGGACAATTTCCGAGCGATGGTTAACGTTTTCGACAATCCTGGTATCTGTGCACTTTCACTCCTTTGTGAAACTTTTTACGGGTGAATTTTACATGAATTTTATTATAAATATTTAACGAAAGGTTTATTATTGCAAATATAAAAATAGGTTTGCTAATACGAATACTTTATGTTGTATTTGATGTTGTGAATGTTGTGATGATGTGAATACTTTATGTTGTGACCGTTGTGATGAGGTGATTACTTTATGTTGTATTTGATGTTGTGAATGTTGTTTTCATGTGAATATTCATGTTGTATTTGATGTTGTGAATGTTGTGATCATGTAAATACTTTATGTTGTATTTGAACTTTGATTGGATGAGTCGGCTCGCATTCAGAATATTCAATGAAACAATGAGTTTATTGTTGGAAGCTTATATTCTTATAGTACTAACAATATAGATTTTTTTCGTTTCGCGCAATACATATGCGGTTGAAGTTTGCATCGTTGGAACACAACGAAAATTCTTTTCAATTTCTTATTTTCATTATTATCCAAAATCAAAGTTTGCCAAACTGTTCTAGATCGCTAAATAAGAATCCTGAAAAATATTTGCGTGACTTTCGCAGCTCAAATCTGTCAAACGCAATTTGGAACATTAAAAAAAAACGTCATTTGATGTCCAACGAAAGAACATTTTCGTTGGATTCCAACGATCCAATTTTCAACGTCAACAATACACTGGAAAAATAATTACCCGCAGTATGGAATTCACAGTTAAAACGTTCATCTAAAAATACTTATATGATACAATGAACATAACCTAAAAAAAATGTACACGAAAATGGTATATTACGTTTGCTAAAAATTGTTATCTAGTATTCTTTTAATTCTAATATCCCTTTCTCCTGTGAGCTCTAACGATCCTATCCCTTTCACTTTGACCCTACTTTTGTCATTTGAGTATTTCCAGTTCCCAAGGGAACTTCCCCTCCTCGATGGCCTCCCGCTCAGGAGTGGAGTGGAAGCCAGTGCGCGGCTTAGCCGTCTCCGATCAAAGTATTGGCTTGGGCCAATTCTGCTCAACATGCGTAGTCGGACCCCCCGGTTCGACTACTATCGGTAAAGGTCTTATATAGCCATTTTTCAACTTATATATATTTATTTTATATATTATTATTTTTCTAATACCTTTTCCAATTCAACCCTTTTCTATATCTCCCTAATCGCACTTCGCTAATCGAACCTCACGGTTCGTTGCGCCCACAGCCTTCTTAAGGGGGGGAAATCCCTTTAGACGCCCGAAAATGAGTCATGTTTCGTGCATTTGTTTAAAGGTGATAAAATAATCGTGTAATTCTAAAATTTTGACATTATCTTATTACAATTTTCAATTGCTAAAAAAATATTTTTTAAACAAAACAAAATGGCGCCGTTATGAGGAATTCCTTAAGGGGTCTTTTGAAAAACTGCTCATGCTATAGCTCAAAAAGTTATCGATCGATCCGGCTGAAATTTTGGGAGATTTCTCACTATAACATTACTGGAAGGATATTACCTAAAGTTTTAAGGTTATCGCGAAAATAAATTACTTGTTTGGGGTAAAAATTGTCCAAAAAATAAAAATTTGATCACAAAGCCTTCTTAATTTTTAATATTATACTTTTTATAATATTTTTTATCGGTGTATCCTTTCAATAATGTTATAGTGAGAAACTTCCCAAATTTTCAGCCAAATCGATCAATAACTTTTTGAGCTATAAGATGAGCAGTTTTTCAAAAGAAGCTTGAAGGAATACCTCATCATGCCGCCATTTTATTTTGCTGAACAAACAAAATTTAACACTCGAAAGTTGTAATAAGATAATGTCAACGACGGCTCATCCACCAGTGTCGGTATTATTAATTTTTTTGCACATGTTCATGGAAATCACATCAGCGTTGTGATATGTAGTAGGAAACCCGCACATGTGATTCGTTATCACTATAGTGGCCGTCGTTCAATGAAACTGGGATCGCCGTAATATCGTTCGACGACAAAATTCGCCGGGAATAAATTGCATCAATGAAACTGTTTAGTCGCGTAAATTAGCTGTATAATCAGCTGTTCGACGCAACAGCGGTGCCGGACGTCGAAAGAAAAAAAAAGAAAGTAACGCAATGAGGAAATAGGGAAGACCGAGGGTGGTGAGGATTAATGGGTACGATAGCCTTAGTTTTTGACAAAGCAACCGTGTGCCAATTTCCGTCCATACACATTCGTCTCTCCGAATCTCGTGTATACGTATATATATACACATTGTTTGATGAACACGATGACCACTCGCTCGTATATTCCGTGCGAGCTTATATATGCGATCGACTCGCTTTGAGGCTTAATCGTAGTCTTCGCAATATCAGTGTGTGGGCGGGTTGATCTCTTGTACTCTCTTTTCACACATCACCGAGGAAATGCTCATGAGAGCATTGATTAACTGTGGGCACTGGCAAGACACGCCCGGTACTAAATTACACACGCTGTTCTGCGAAAATGAAAAACGGTTAATTGTAGAATATTCCATTGCGGATATTCAGCTCTAAAGGGAATAAAATGTAGCCGGATATGAGTATTGTGAATTCTTAAGGATGGGCAATGTGTTAATGGGTTCCAGGTTAATTTTTTTTAACACACAGAGAATTTGCGAAAGTTGATATTTATGTGTAAATAAAATTGGTCAATTATTTTTATTCATTTATAAAAACAAGTATGTTTTCATTTATTTAAGAGGCTGTACCAGTGTGAACGCTGAAAATTTGGGTGATTTTCGGGAATTTTTTGGAAGAAAAATACTCAATTAAATGTTTGGGAGAATTAAAAATATATTCGGCTATATTTGATCTATGTTACATAATTTTTTCATAGCAAAATATTGAGATCCAAGCGACTTATGCGCTGCCTTCGGAGGCGCAAAAAAAAAGTTCCTCCACTGCTGACATTATTCCGGCCGATTGAGTAGCTGAAACCAAAAAAGGGAAAAATGTCTTTAAACTGGACGGTAAAGACCTGTACAGTGACGTAGGATTTTCGAAAAATATCATAATCTAACAAAATGGCATAATTATGAAAAAAGTCTGTTTTCTCGCCTATAAAAAGGTTGTTTTTTTCAATGCCAAATCGTCAATTTTCGTCCAATCAAAAATATCCAACGTCATTGTAGAGTAAATATATTCAAGAGTACTCAGCTCAAATTTCAAGTCAATCGGATAATTGCTCTTTGAGTTACAATGTCAGCAAATTTGAAAAAATCTCATTTCGAGAAAAATGCGTTTAAAGATTTAACTATCGATTTTTGTAAGATAAAATAATTAGAGATACGGCCTTGAAATTTTTACAGGATATTCTTGAAATTATAAACTGTCGAAACGGGCAAAAAAATCGATTTTTTTTAAGTGTCACATTGGTATAGCCCCTTAATGCGGTATTCTAGCCCAGAAGCCTACATTTCGGGCGTTTTTTGGGCTTGATAAAAAAAAGTACAAGTATTTTCACGATCATTTTTGTACAGTCTTTTTATTAATGCTCCAAGAACTTACAAAATATTTTTGTGCGACAAAATTTTTATTAAAAGTTATTGGCCTCCACATACCTATGACCGTGAAAAAAGGGTTGAGGCGGTTGACATGATTGCAAACCTCCCATTTATCTGAAATAGAAATAAAACCAATTTTCTTGATTAATAAGAATGTCATTATGGCAGGTACCAATAAGATTTTTTTTTCATGGCGACTGCCTGAAGAAAGTTAATTCGCCCAATTTTTTCAAAGAGTTTAATTTTTCTTTACGTAGCAATAATAATAATTTTGCGATGCCCGAAGTAAGGAGGATGGGGATGTATACTGAAGGTTCATAGCAAATTTTAAGTCAATCAGTTGAATGAAACTCGAGATTTTATGTCAACAAGGTTGAAAAAGTAGTTTCGAGAAAAACGCGTTGAATGTTTTGACTACTTACTATTTCAGACAACCGCAAGTATCTAAGTCGTATAATGGCATGTTATACTTTTGTTATATTGATCGGCCATTCCTGCCTCGTAGTGTGCCTTCTTCGACTTCGAAATGATGATCTTCCGAAGCTCGTTCTTCCCTGCAACCAGCTCTAGCTTCCTAGCAAGCTTGTGAATTTCGTGGCTCCTTTCGATCCGGTCGTATTTAAATCGCCGTAACTTTGCAAGCATTGGGAATTTCGAAATTTCTTTTTGAGAACATATTCTTAGGAGTCTATACTTTAAGAAAATGCCAAAAAACGACGTTTCAAATTTCTAGACTAGAATACTGCATCAAATTGTATAAATGTAAGGATCTTCCAAAATCCTCTAGACTATCTAGATTACCAATATATTTTAAGACGTGCCCTGTATTTGACAAAAAAAGTCATAGGAAACCCACCAACCCAAATATATATCGATATTTCCATTTATCCAAACTTTTCACTTTTCACCTTTCAACTTTTCACTTTTCACTTTTCACTTTTCAAAATTCCATTCAATATGTACGTTACCAATATACTTCGATACGCTTGTCTATTTTGCAAACGCAGTAAGAATTAAAAACCTATCCAAACATGGTCTACAATTTTCATCTATTCGCATCTAAACATTTTTCAAAACTTTATACATTAAATGTAGATCAGCATTATCTTTTCATTATCTACAAGATTATTATCTATGATGTAATACGAAATGTGAATTTACAGCTGCGGAAACTTTTGTCTCCAATTGATACGGCTTGATCAGATGAGGTGATGTTAAGGTAGAACGAGCACGCGCTCTAGATTTTTATACATTTTGTTCAAATTGTAACCAGGCATTGTTCATATCATTATGCATGTTTGAATGAAATTTCAGAACAGTCGACTATTTAGATTGGGAGATAATGGGTTTTAAAGTTGCAAGTTTAACACTGCAGGGTCTGCATTGAAATTTAGACAGAATAATTTTCCGTAAAAAATTTTTGTCCCCTATAACAAGAAGACATATGGCAACACCGCATCGTTCCACGTGTCCAATAACGTGAGCCTGCGCGGCATATTTAAAATAATACTGCAACACAAGTTTTTATTTGGAAGTAATTTTTAGTCTAACTAAGTTTTAAATTATTTATGAATAAACCAACACTTTTATTTGGTAATGAAGATAACGTAAACAATATAAAATATTGATATTTATAAAGCAATTTTTTTTATGATAAAAGTTTCTAACTTTAGGAACACGATAATTCGTTTTTATTTAAATATTGATCAACCCTGTTCTGCGGTGTTGCCATATGTCTTCTCATTGTAGGGGACAAATATTTTTTTACCGAGAATTGTTCTGTCTTCACTGAACGTTTTTAGCAAAACTGAATGGTAAATTCAATCCTATTTGTTTTACCTTAAATTGAAGTAATCGATTGGAAAACGTACAATAAAAAATAATCTGACGGTATTTATGGTGCTCAAATTGTCTTTTACCGAAAAGACAAACGTTATTATAAGCCAACAGTTGCGGTTGAGCAGTAGGAATGGAGTAATTCGCCAAACCACGATGCTTCCTGTTCTCCCAAAGACAAGACATACACCTATACACACACCCGCAGATAAAGAGAGAGAGAGAGAGAGAGGGGGGGGGGGCGGGCGAGTGGCAGACATCTTCACCGCCACGAATTTGTGGTTGAGCTGGCGTGGAAGGGATTTGCCCAATACATACTCAAGTGAAGTAATTAACAAATTGGGGAAACGGTGGTTTAGGGTATAGGTGGAAGATGATTTCTCGTGTGGTAGCCCTTTGCGGTTAATGTACATCGCATCTTCATCCGAATCAAAACTATACCAGTACATTAGAAATTGTATCGCATGCATTAAAATAAAGTGGCTGTCTTTATTATCCCCTAAAATCCATTTGTCGTATGATGACGTTTCATCATTGGCTCAATTCAGTTTATTGGTGGTTTCTCGTTCAATAATTTCTGATCAAGCAGTCTTTAGATGTTCAATACTGAAATAATCACTAACCCCACTTGGGGCAGTAATATTGCCATGTGCATTTACCACTAGCTACTGGTAGGAGCAACCCAAATGAAAAATTCTAGGCTAGATGTAAAATGAGGGAGCGATAAATGTTCAAATATGGCAAATAAGATGTTATTTGGCTGCTAGAAGAACTATTTGAAGAACTTCAGTTACCGTAGTCAAGATACTATTTGAAGAACTTCAGTTACAGTAGCCAAGCATCACGTAAAATCGACAACCAATGAGTCTATCAAGAACACGTTGCATTGATCGGGTGTTCTTCGGTATTCCGTACGTGCGAGTTGGGTAACCTCGTAATTGCTTAAACTTCCGGTTCTTCGATAGCTATTTCCTGTATAAAAACCTTCCTAGCGAGATTGATGAACGGTGAATGCGCGAAGGACTCTGTTCCGTCGAGAATTTACGAATCATTTATCACAATGCTGATCGTTTATCCGGCCGAGAATTGGTAAATCCCACTGCATAGGAAACACTCTCTATACTCGAGAGACTTGACCGCAACCCACACTTCATGGTCTCCAGTGAATTCCGAGGGTCTCGAATTCACCGGGTCTGTCATTCGATCGATGAAAGCCACTGCTCGTGTCTTCGTGCTCACAATCAAAAGGCTGACACGTATATCGCAGATACGTCTGCACTGATCCTGTCAATGTCGCGTTGATCAAACATTTCGGTGTTTCCATTGGTAATGAAGGCGTTGAAGAGTAAACAGCAACTAAATCTTCGCGTTTCCAAAGTTTCGTTGCGAAAGCTCACTTGCAGCTTTATCCTCATCAGTTACAATCAAGGTTTAGTGTGTCGGGCCGGCGAGGTGCTTGATTGTTTTTACGAGAGGAGCCGGGTGAAATAAAATCGGCCCGGTTGGCTGGTTGTCGGTACGAAATCCAGAAAGGTTGGGGGAGAAAAAATGTCGGCGAGGGGAGCAAGAGGGAAGGAATCAGAGAGGCAACGAGAAAGAGAGAAAGAGAGAAATGCAGGCAGTCAGTCACCCAGCTATGTATGCTGTCCATATAGCAGTATAGCGATGACCAAGCCACCCGCCGTCGCCGCCACCGCTGTTGGCCGACAGTTCCGCGTGCACGCATTAAACCTCTTCATTTTGGTAACACTGTTATGGCTTTACTGCTCACTCACATCCCCCCTACTTTTCTCCCTGGTCACTATGTGGCCCGTATATCTGCATATGTACGTGTGTGTGCGTATACCAACCGTAAATCATGCGAACCGGAATTTTCGCGTTTCACACTTTTTGCCCCATCGCAAGAATATAGCATTCCCGGCAATTCGCTCTCATTGCGAGGGGACCGAGCCATGAAGACATCAATGTCCAGACTGTCGAGGAACTCTCGTCGGACTATTTAAAAAATACCTATCGTGATCCTGCTTTAAAACTCGAAGCTCTAGTCCGAGTGAGCACTCGGACTTGTGAGTAGGATCGGTAACATAATGGACTCATTCAATTTTTCAAAGACCATGCCTCATTCGAAATGGGTTTTATGTTAGTCAATGCCAATTTTGTGTTCATTTAACAACAGTATCCTTCAAGGCTTTCAAGCCCTTCGCTTTCAGCCCACACTTGTCACTTTAGTATTGCCAGTTCTTTAAAGACCCCGTCGAGAGATTCGCCACGAGTCTTATGTTACTCAATGCCAGTTTTGTATTTATTTACCAACGGTAGCCTTCATGGGTCCCAAGCCCTTTTTTCAGCCCACACTTGTCACTTTAGTATCGTCAGGTCTTCAAATACCTCGCCGAGATTTTCGCCACGAGTTTTATGTTACGCAATGTCAATATGTATTTATTTACCTACATTTATGGGTCCCATGCCCTTCACTTTCAGACCACCCTTGGCACTTTAGTATCATCAGGTCTTCAAAGACCTCGCCGAGATTTTCGCCACGGCTTTTATGTTACTCAAAGCCAATTTTGTATTTACTTACCAGCCTTCATGGGTCCCAAGTCCTTTACTTTCAGCCCACACTTGTCACCTTATCATCATTAGGTCTTCAAAGACCTCGTCGAGAGTTTCGCCACGAGTTTTATGTTACGCAATGTCAATATTGTATTTATTTACCTACCTTCATGGGTCCCATGCCCTTCACTTTCAGCCCACCCTTGTCACTTTAGTATGATCAGGTCTTCAAAGACCTCGTCGAGAGTTTCGCCACGAATTTTATATTACTCAATGTCAATTTTGTATTTATTTACCTACGGTACTCTTCATGGGTCCCATGCCCTTCACTTTCAGCCCACACTATTCACTTTAGTGTTGTCAGTTCTTCCAACACCCTGTCGAGAGATTCGCCACGAGTCTTATGTTACTCAATGCCAGTTTTGTATTTATTTACCAACGGTAGCCTTCATGGGTCCCAAGCCCTTTTTCAGCCCACACTTGTCACTTTAGTATCGTCAGGTCTTCAAAGACCTCGTCGAGAGTTTCACCACAAGTTTTATGTTACGCAATGTCAATATTGTATTTATTTACCTATCTTCATGGGTCCCATGCCATTCACTTTCAGCCCACCCTTGTCACTTTAGTATCATCAGGTCTTCAAAGACCTCGTCGAGAGTTTCGCCACGAGTTTTATGTTACTCAATGTCCACTTTGTATTTATTATATACAATGTAGGTATATATTTGTATATATACCTACCCTTCACGGGTCCCATGACCTTCACTTTCAGCCCACACTCGTCACATTAGTATTGCCGCTCATTCATACGAGTATTGGCCCGCGCCAATACTCCTTTATTAAGTTATGAAATTTGTTTTCCGAATAATGGTCGTTGGTTCAATTAGCTTTTACATACCGGCACAGCGGCGACGACTTGTTTTCAAAGTTTAGTCATTAAAACCTCGATATAGGCCGATCTTTCACGCTGGAGTAGCGTAAAGTAAAGAATCCAATCAATTCGATCGCATCGCTCAAGTGACCGAAGGATCGCGCTATCGCACTCTCGATCTCGCTCCACTCGCAAGGCAGACGTGGGTGCTATGTGTGCAGTCTGCATCCCCGGAGATCGAAAAACAGCAGAGAGCCTCGCAGAAGTGTTCTAAGGAACGTAAAAGCTGCGAGACACGCGCAGTTACACGCTTCGGCGATAAATTTTTAGTGATCTCCCAACGTTGCAGTTAACTTGTATCTCCTTTTATTGTCATCCCCTCTTCCCCCTCCCACGACCTCTTTTTCTTCCATACTGGTAATCTTCTTGGTACGACTTAATTACGAGCAGTGTCGTTTGGCCAATCGCATACGTCTAAAAAGCTGGGACGGAATTAATGAACGGATAATGAAAGAACACTTTGTGCTCGCTAAAAATGTGACAAGCACCAAATCTTTTTAAATTCCAATTGAAGCATGATTTTTTTACATGTCGATGCTATGGAGATTCTTCCTTGGGTTTCGCAAGTGGTGCCACATTTTAATTGATAAATTAATGGTTAATATTTTATTTAGTGATGTTGAAATTGACTCATCTTGGCTGCTCAATCAGTTGATCAAACTATATCAAAATAATCTTCATATTCCCGGTGATTATTAATGATCTGGTGTCAAGTATTTCGAGTAGCGAAATGGCCGTTCTGTCTCGCAATTGTGCACTATAATAACGATCCACTTTTATCCAATCCTGGATACGAAGTTCATGAGAGCTCACTTCGTGTGCTTGGAACTGGTATGTAAAAAAGTTTAGGAGATTTCGTGTGGATATACCAGAGTGTGAACGAGAGAGAGGGGGAGGGTGAGAGAGAGGCACGGAGAGAGAAAGAGGAAAAACTGAAGGGTAGGGCTGAAACTGAGGAGACCCAGAAAGGGGCGAATTTTGCTCTTTCTGTCTTGCTCTCCCTCTCGTTCAAAGTTTCGGAAAAACTCTCGGTCCGCATGATTGCCAAGTGTCGGCCAATTACATACGATTAAACGAACTCACGAATGCAGTCACACTCTGGTCTATATAGCGTCTACATATATGCACATGAGTACATATACACGCAGCTTGAGTAACCGTGTGACGAAGCAAATGGGATGATGTAAAAATAAAAAAGGACTGTATTTCATCCCTCTTCGTGAACAGGTCCTCTAGCAACTTCTCTCTCATCTCTGTCCCCCTACCTCCCACCCCCTCTCTCTCTCTCTCTCTCTCTCTCTCTCTCTCTCTCTCTCTCTCATTCACGCATTTCTCCATCGTCGTGGACGATTTGCTCTTCAGCGGTTCGTCTCGTAGCATCGCTCAATTAACTCACGCGGACGGATTGCCGAGATTCCAACCGTAATTGAGAATATGGAGTGTAGGTGGGAGTGAACCGGAAAAAATCGCGAGTCCGAAATCGTTCTTCGTTCAAACCATTTTTGCGATATATATAGGAAAACGCATTTTCGAGAACTACATAAACGTGATTCTTTTAGGGAAGATTCTAGAAAATTTATTTAAGCGAATGATTGATTTTGGAGACCAGATGATCTTAGAAATAACTTATGTATAAATAAACGTACACTTATCTGAAGGTGGTTTTGTAGGTGTGGAACTGTGAGCTTATTTATACAAAAGTTATTTTGACGACCATTCGGTCTTCAAAATCAACCATTTGCGTAAGGACTTACACCTAATTGAAATTTTTCAAAATATCGCTTTTCAAGGGATTCTCAAAATATAAGATTTCAAAGATATTCCTCGGACAATTTAAAGTCGACGCGTTCAAAATTGAGGGAGTTATGGGCGTTTAAAGGCAGGTTTCGCGAACCGGCGAACTTCAAACGCATTTTTCTCAGAATAACTTTTTCAAAATCGTTGACCACGATGTCTCAAAAATCACTGCACCGAATCACCTAAATGTTACAAGCTGCTTTTACATTTCTTTTCGATGCGTACGTTTTTTATCGATTAAAATAGAGTGTTTTTTAAATCGAAAATCGATACTTTCACTTAGGACTGCGACAATTTTTTTTTAAATCTATATTTCATTTAATCCGTCATCCAAGCACTAGTTAATTTTATGCGAAAACTAAATGCGTTTGATTTTTTTTCCGGATGATTTGTTTTTGAGCAGCAGTGGTCTACACAAATAAAAAAGTGGGCAATCCAAATCATTGTATCGACCACAATTATAAATAGTATTCAATGTCAACATTGCAAAAAAAAAACTTAAAACCGTGATCTTAGAAAAATAAAAAAAATCGAAAACCTGTACACGTATGTCCGGAAAAAATTCACGAAAATTTCGCTTTTCCGACCATGAATTAGGTGTAACCCGATAAACGAATTTCAAGAAACTTCCCTAAAAGAATTAAATGTGCTGATAGCCAATATTACATTCAAAGTATCCTTTTCCCCTATATATATATATATATATATATATATATATATATATATATATATATATATACACGAATAATAATAATTTTTATGTTTTATTTTTATGTAACCGTTTATGTGAACGAATATGATGAGAACTTTTTACCAAAAAGTAAAAACATTATTGCAATTAGTTGAAATAATTGCGATTCACCATTTTCTCGTATATGTCTCTATTTCTCTCTCTCTCTTTCCCTGTACCTCTTTCTCCAAAACGTCCAAAATTGCTTCCGCGCGGCTCGACTATTTCTGCTGATGAGAATACTTTCTCGAAGCAGTATCCGCACTGCCAAGGGATGCGCGTTCGAATAATTGTTGTTTACGAGGTCGAGTTGAACAATCGGCGTTTTACATCGAATTTATAGACGGACAGGCCATATGAAATTTTTATTTTACTTTTTCATCCGCCGAGGAATCCGCGCAACGGTTCAACGAGATCGCTGTAGGAAAAGTCCTTTTTTGCCCGGAAGTCGTTCGTACAAACGGCGATTGGTCTCTCGCCCGAGTGCGGGGCAAATTCCTTGAGAGTGACCGTACGCACGTAGTAGGTACTTGCAGCACGGAGGAAGAGAGACGTAAAGAGAGATGGAGAGGGGAGGAGAGAGAGAGAGAGAGAGAGAGAGAGAGAGAAATAGGGAGAGAGCAAATAGGGAGAGAGCAAATAGTGGATATACTCAGGTCGGATACGTGCTCTTTATTTTAATTACCGCATAAAACGATAAACAATGGACGCAGATGCTCTGACCGCAGTATTATGCAACACTGGTCAAGAGCGAGCTACTGGCCTGAGATAGCACCACCGCGAGAACCGAGTTTAAAACCGTAACATTTTCCATCGCTGTTCAGTGTGTGTTATTAGTTGTACCAGATATCGGACTGTACTGAAATACTCTTGATAGCGGAAAGAAAGAGAGGGATAGAGCCAGAGTAGGAGGGCGAGAGAGAGAGAGAGAGACGAAATGACAGAGAAGTTCCGAGCCCAGCGGAGAAAGAGGTCGCTCTAAATCGCTCAACAGTTGGACTCATATGGCGCCATCAAAAGATATAAACCTGCCAACCGTAAAAACTTCATAAACGTACGAAGAGAAGGGCTTATAGCTACTATCGTACCACGGATACATTCGCGTCTACACACTCGTACACACGTATAAAGGGTCTCTGAATATATTTCGGAATGAACCAAAACGATTTTTGGAGTACAAAAATTGTTGAATCTTTGAAAAAGAAATGAAACCCTCACAGTTTCAAGAAAAAATATCCTAGTGCCTTTTCATTTCGAAGCAATCTGCTTTTTTTGCATTTTTCGACATGAGAATCGTATTTCTTTGGCCTCCGATTATCGACTCGTTGAGGAAGGACTTGGCAGGCCGAAAAACCGTCGTTTTTCGGAATATTTGTTGTCTACTAGATTATTTATTTTGGATTTGGAAGAGAGGTATGTTATTAAGCATACATTGAACTTATTTCGTGTAAATTTTCATTTAAAAAATAAAAAGTAAACAGGGTTATTGAGGCATAATAGAGCCTCTGTATAAAAAATGCGGTCCAACGGCCGGATCGATAAATTGACGATGGTTGGTCTGAAAAATAGAAATAAAAAAGATTTACGATTTATATAAATGTGGTTCTCGTTGTATGTAGCCGGTTTTCGAACGAAAAATACATAAATTGGCGGGAGCTTAAAAAAGAAGTGTAATTTTGGCGAAATTGTTACCTATATTTGGGGGCTTAAAAATTCTGAATAAAAAAACGGCTACGTCCAACGATAGCTACTACAGTTACGGAAATTTTCGTTTTCTTTCAAATTGCAAATCGGACAATTAAAGCTAGAGTTAGAATTTCGGCCAGGCCGAGAAAGGTCGTTTCGAAAAAAACGCGATTGAAAGTTTGAGTATACGTAAATCGTTGCGTTTCCTGCTCTCGCTAAATCATCTGTAACTTGGTTAATTTTTCATATTTTTACTCGACACTTTTTTCACATATTCTCGAATATGTACACTTCGACAAAATGAAGAAAAAAAATCGATTTTCTTGACTCGCCACAGTGGTGCCCCGCCTTAAACAAAGCTCTGCCGACACAAAGTGCAAAACGGATTAATTCCGAAGTTCAACATATTGATTAAGTTGAAGCCGATCATACGTGGTCTTAGCACAGGTTGCATTCATTTTTGAGAGAGGTAAATTGCATGTTCAACAAACAACGAAGGGCTGTGGTCAAGTACAGTGCATGCCTTGAATAAAATCCGGTCTGCCCGCAAGACTTTTGTATTTTTAGAACGATGACTTTAAATGTCTTACAAGGAAGGTATAATTGAAAAAAAAAAACGTTCGAAAAAGGTATTCTTTTCGCAAGAAGAAAAAATTCCCGCCCAACGAGAAATATGAATGAACGACGTCCTTCGCCGTAACACAATTTTGACCCATCGTTAGTGAATGAGTGACTCGTAACTCTTCGACACACAATGGCGATCGTTTTTTTTTTACTCGACCGTCAATCAGCGCCTCCAAACGAGAAAACCCAGCTTGACAAGTGACAATAACATTGCCAAGCGTGTGGACGGAATAATAGAGATATTCGATTTAAAAAATTGATTTAATCGCATCGAGATAATCATCAATTTATCCGCGGTACATTCAACCGTCTCCATACGAGTTTATACAAGTGTGTCTGTGTTTGTTCAGAATAGATACTTATTAAAAAGAGAACGGCCGATCGTCGAAAAAAAAAAACGAGAAACGAGACAGAAAATAAAGAACCGGTAAGGGCCGTCTGTCAGCACGTCACGTCGGGTATATATGTACACACATATATATACCTTGTCCTGTCGAATGGACAAAAGTGCCCTACCTGCTCCCGGCAGGCAGCCGAGGCCTAGTCAGTCAGAAGATATTAATAACGAAACATGATATAATGGAAGCATCCCCTGCGAAATACAATACAATGTTTATGCACCGGATTAACCGATGTTGTGGCCCAATGTGGAAAAAGTATCGACCATGAGCCTCGGCAGAGTTAGCGCTCGAATTGCTATTGCAAGGTATCTACGGGTTTGGACTAGATATTTGCCGTGTTACGATGGGCAGATGGTACGAAAAAATTATGTTGGCGGAAGAGAGACGGAGCGTTTGAGGCCTTCGATCTTTGGTCTTGATACGCGAGCGCGAGAAGCAACGGAAGATTTACCTTCGAGATTATTTCCACAGTGCCTGCGTTCGATTTCTTTCGTTTCTTTTCTTTCATTTTTATGCGTTATTCCGTTTATCTAGTTCGTTGCGCTCGGCAATATCTGTGCAGCGGTCTTTCCATATCTCTCGATCTGTCGAGTCAAAACGATGTTCGGGCAGTTGTCTGACTGCGTTCATTGCCACAGACGCATGATCGATCTCTCGCGTTTTATTCTCGATCGTTTTCCTTCTTCGGCACAAAATCATAACTGTAAAATGTTGGAGGTTTCATGTGCGTGGTGTTCCCAAGCCTTGATTTTTCATTGATTCATCCAGACCGGGAGAAGGTATCCAGTGATGATGCTACACTGATGTCAATACGACCGCGGTTCCATTACGAGTGTACACTCGTTTCGGCGAGTCCAGTAAAATGCACTACTAAACATACACAATGATGACATCGATCGCAAAGTCCGAAGAAATCGTGCCAGGTGTAGGTCAACGAATAATTTAGATCAAGATCGTTAAAAAATACCCTATGGGAACCGCCATCAACGAGGTATAAAATGTGCCCGAACTTCCGTCATCTTAGCCAACCAATCGTTTGCAACCTCATCTTCCATGGTGATTTCCTGAGTCCCTCTGCACCGAACAGTAACTTCCGGGATAGACAACCCATTATGACCGAGGCGAGCAATCGTAATGTCCTTTCTAACCGATTGCCCCCTTGGAAAAAACGGCCGACAGCGGTTCAGATAGAAAATTCAAGTCTCGTTACAGTGAATGTTGTGAAGTTTGCAAAAAAGCCGATAAAATTTCGTTGCCTAATGCATAATTCATGCCTAGATTGGGCATAGGACATTCAATGATACAAAGTTATCCTTTAACGAAGCGACGACTCGCTGGCATGCAAGAAGAGCAAACAAATAAAGAAGCCGCAGTAAAATTGGCCTCAGAGACAAGCTGACCGAACACAAGGACCCGACAAATTCGCTATGTGTTCCCATATACACACACAGACAGTTGCGTGTGGGGCAGAGAAGTTGGAGAGAGTGAAAAGAGTACGAGACGAAACGTTCGCGCGCGCACGAGGAGTGTAAATAATACTAAGGTTGATTGTGGGCGTGGCTGACAGAACTCTAAAAAGCTTCGACTATATATCAAACGGTTTACTGCCCTTGGATGATGCTCGAACGACTAGCGGAGACGCGAGCGAGAAACTCGGGCTCGCGCCATCGCGAAGCCTTCGGGAAGACAAATAACAAACATCGTGTGGCGTGGTACGTACACATCGCGGATACATTGTGATGTTATTGAGAGCGCGAGTGAGCTGTTTGGTGCGATGTGAACTAGGAAGAAAAGCGCCGATGACAGTGGCGACCGAAGTTGAACAAAGCAGGAAGACCTTGGTGTGTGGTGTTGTGATGAATGAATTGAAAGATACGAAACAATCGAGGGACTGGAAGATGAGTAGATGCGCCAAGTAGCAGAGTGAGGAGTTGCGAGGAGAAACGCAGCCTCTGATGGCTTCTCTTCCCGTGCATGCTTCTTATGGTCGTTATAGGATGGAGGCCTGCTAGGAGGGAGGAAGATTGGTCGCGTCTTCGAGCCCCTCCTGTGGACTCCACTCGCTTATTCGCAGGTTCTCCGTCTATTTATCGGCCGTAAGATACCTATGTCTCAATACTTGAATGCCTCATCGTTTCCTCCTTGTACGCCTCCCTTGCCTCGCATGAGTGGGAGATGCCGCGCGGGAGAAGCGAGGAGTGGGATGGCTGAAAGAAATCCTCAAGAAGACGGCCAAGAGGATGAAGGAAGATGGAGAAAGAGCAAAACTACTACTGGCTGGAAGAGCAGAAGAAGCGAGCCCAAGGCACCGGCTCTCCTTGTCTTCTCTTTTGCCTTCGTACCTCTCGCTGGAAGAACCGATGCGGCAATGGGTGAGGTGTTCGCCCGACCGTTCGATACCTCGCTCTCGTTGAGTCGCATTTACTTTCTCTCTTGCTCTTCTCGCTGTTCTCCGAGAAGCCTGCAGCCGTTGATGCCGCTTCTGCTGTTGCTGCTGTTCCCCGTCCTCGCTCTCTCCTCCTCATCAGGGCCCTACTCGATTACTTGAAAAACCGGATTCCTCGCGCACGGAACTGTGTTTCCCCGTCTACGTACAGCGCCAACTGTGTTTATATATACCAATACCGATGTGCAGTTTTGAGGCTGCTCTCGGTCGTATATAGTGTGTATGCATATGCCACGTATGTGGTGGTGTTCAGCTTGATTCTTAGGTACGAACTCTTGGGACCTCCCGTTCAACCATCTTCTCCATGTGGAAGTTCGATACCTCGATGCGGGTGGAAGCCTCGGCAAAATTCATTTTCCGTTTCAGCGAATTCAACATCGCTCGTATTGGTTACGTATCGGATAGGTGTATGTGTGCCAATGCACGTACTTGAGAATCTTCAAGAGGCGAAGATTCATCCGGGCAACCTTCGCATCGATGCTAAATACACACGTGTCCTGTCCCCGCACGTGCAAATATGAATATGCGTATGTGCCGGGGAATATTTACCGAGTGGGGACGCTAGGAAGGGGAACTAGTCGTTGGTTGAGGGTAGAGATATCCATGCTGTTTTGCGCATACCACTGGTGTAATTCGGTGTATCCTCTGATCGGTAAGAACAATGCCGAGGCCCAAGGCATTCGTCGAACAAAGGGCCAGATTTTCCAAATAATTTCACTCGTCTCTCATCCCTACCCTCCTGTCGTTGCCGTGCCTAATTTACCGTCTTGCTCTTTCGCCCTGCTCGCTTTTGTTTACCGAAAGGCAATCACGTGAAAAATGTAATCCTTCGTCAATCTTATCCCGGCTGTATGCTTCCTCGCTTCGGTAGTCTTCGGACCCGTGGACGGCTCGGCAACACGTAAACGCTGGTATACTTATGAATCGAAGTTGGTGATCGAGTTGTGATGCTTAAGTTGAAGGCGATGCATCTTCGCAGAATATTATGGTCTCTGACCGTTCGATCTTTTTTGCTTTCCTAAGCTCAGCGGGTTCCTTGCAACTCTCTTTGCCACGTTTTTCCTGCATCCCCTCTATCCAACCATGCAGACGTAAAGCGTTCGGCTGCCGGGTAATGATGGAATTGCGCCGATGGGGGAAATATCCAATGTTTGGAGATTCCAAGCTGACGAAACGTGAAAGTATACAATCACAACGGCAACATCATTCGCAAACTAATCACCATTCCTGGACAACGAATGACTTGCGCAGGAGGTTGTTCGGAGATCGCGAGACTAGAACAGAAATACCCTCTTCCCATTTCATTTTGAACGGCAATTTGTAATGCTGCGTTTTGTAATTAACACCAACTGATGCGAATGCAACGATGGAGGATTAAGTAGCGCCGAGAGTCATCTCCGTACGCGAGCATCGGAACTGACTGGTGCAGGCGGATAGATGTACGAGGGCATAAGAATGAAGAGAAGACGGAGATGAGATGGAAAAAATAAGAAGCCGTGAAAGAAACAAATGAAAGAAGAGCCGTGAGGGGAAAAGGGAGACAGCGCACTCGGAAAGATCACTACGTGAGAGAGCACTGTTGGCTGTTGGTGGAAGGTCCGCGGGTCTTCCGAGCATAACTATCTGGCCGAGGTCGCTCCACATGCCACTGCAAAGGAGTCAGGCCAGACAGAAAGCGGTCTGTATAATTATGGGTTGTCACCTCATCAGCTCGCGAGCGGGAAGGGGACCAAGGAGGGCCGGCTGGGTGCCGTTTCACTCGGAGGACCGGGTGATCCACTGCACCATCAGCCTTGTCCTCTTGTTGCCTTTTTCTCTGTCTTTGTTACTCCTCCATTCGGGGGAGGTTACGGGAGTACGAATCTTTAAGCTCAAATTGTGTTTTATCGTTCCTCGCGCGCGTATTTGGTGCCTTTCTTGTCTTTACTGGCCGATCTTCTGTGCATTTGGGATGATGATTGGAGGTTCGCGTCTTGTACGAGAAAATTCAGTGATCCAGAGGATATTCATAGCTCAAGAGCCGCGGGTACTTTTCTCGGAAAGAATTCTTTATCCTCGAGGATCACGTTGGCGGGTTATTTCGAAGTCGAAGATGAAAAATATCAGCCGCCAAAGTTGCACATGGGCTCTGCAGACTTCAAACTATAGCCATATTGCGCGCTCAGCACCGTGAAAGCTTGAAATCTGATATACCCGGCACTTTTCGCGATACCGATCAAAGCCAGAAACGCAGTACGATGATTCTCTGCATTCGAGTTCAGCCCCGCGAAGGGAGCTCACGATGCGAGGACGCTTTACGCCAGCGTCTACAACAATATAGCGGTGAAAGAGAACTGTATCCGTACACGCATGCACATGGTACAGCACAGAGAGGCTAAGAAGTACGGGCGCGAGAAGGACCGAGGCTAAGTGGAGAGTTTAGAGGGATTTCATTAAATCATATGGATTGGGGATAATGTATGTTATTGAGCGGAGCGTTCAAATCGCGCTCTATAAGTTGTAATAAGTCCAATTTTAGGGCTGGTCATAGGGGGCCTCGGAAGAGTCCCAACAGTGGTTCCCAATGAGAGTGAATCGAGTTTCGGATATTGCACGATTCGTCATGATGACCGGGTTCAAATTTGCCAGGTGAATGGCGATCGCTGCCAACGACCGAGGATCCACGAACCCACCACTTACTCGTCAAACAGCCAGCCGGTCTACCGAAATCACTGCCATTTAGATAATTTGTAATGAATAGGCACACACTCACACACACACACACACACACGATCGCCCCCTCTCTTTTGATTTCTCTCTCCCCCGCTCTTGCTTCATTGTCGTCTCTCTCTTCCTCTGTCTTTCGCTATCTTCCTTCCTCGGATATTTTCATCTTGCCATCCCCAAATACGATTTTTGTCCTACCTCCGCTTTTTCCTGACCCATGGATGCCTCGGCGTCGTACCCTTCCGCAGTTTGCTTTCCTTCTTCGTCTTCCTTTTGTTGGCAGCTCGAGGGGTCGATCGAGATATCGTTCCTCAATGACACATGTAGACCCGCCTCGTGAACGAGAATTTCATTCTGTAGTAAAATATCTATATAGGTTTGTACAGAACCAGATGAGAAATGGACAACATGCTCAACGTAGACATCCTTTGAGGATCATGCACTTTGCAGTGTTTTGATCCATCTGAACTTGTCGGGTGTCATCAACTGAGTCTGATCTTACCTCAATACGAATCATTAAACTGCGTCCCATGATCTTCGTCATATTTGAATCGAGTCGAACAGTACCATCAGATCTTTGATCATTTTCTACCGCGAACTACCCATCTTCTAGGAGAGGAAAAACATCAACGCATGCCTATTTTCATTGATTGAGAATCACAAAGCACACCAGAAATCCCTAACCAAAGAGAAATAAGAGAAAAGGTATGAGGGCGCGCATGCGTATATGCAGTTCAGTCGATGCAGTTCAGTCAATGATGAAAAAGGCGAAACGGAAGATCGCAGCGAGCCAGTTCCAAAGATCAAAAAGTGGAAGGGAGATGGAGAGCCAGGGGTTTAGAGGAAACCGAGAACGAGACAGACAGCATGCCAAAGCTGGCGGACGCGCGGGATGCGAATAAAAAAGTGAGACAGTCCTTTTGGCGGGGAGTTGTATCGTGCGTTGCAGCTGATGCTGGCGAAGCTTCTCGGTCTTCGCGGTTGGTGTGTGGTGGTCAGGGTGCGGACGCGGCATCGCGTGAACACACGCGCCTCCTCTCCTCCTTGAGACTGCGGCGAGACACTGAGGCCCATGAGGAAGAGTGTGTAGTAAAACGGAGCGGGAGAAAGGTGTTCGACTGTTTCACTGTTCGACGCGCCGATCTCTCTCCCTCTCTCTCTCTCTCTCTCTCTCTCTCTCTCTCTCTCTCTCTCTCTCTCTCGTACATGTATATCCGTTGTGACTGTGTGGACGCCAAAGCCATAGCTTTTGCCGAGGGTCGAAGGAACTCGATGGCTTTGCGGATACGTTCAAGCACACACACACATACACACATACACACACACACACACACACAACACACACACACACACACACACACACACACACACACACACACACACACACACACACACACACACACACAGAGAGAGACAAACACACACACACACACACACACACACACACACACACACACGCCTTCATCTATGGATACAATACTATCAGCTTGGCAGTGTACACACGAGTATTTCGCCAGGAGATGCGTTATTAAAAGCGGACCTGCCAATTTCACCTTTCGAACGGAAAAAGGGATGGAGGGTTCCCTCTATCTGAGAGTTTACCGAACCGCGTATTTGCAAACTCATTTGTATTCACGAGAGCTGCGCGGAAATACACTGAATTCATATTTTATCGTGCCAAGTCTGCATATGTACATACATATATACACACCTATACGACTACGTGGATACTTAGAAACAAACAGTACGGGAAAGAGAGAGAGAGAGAGCCAGAGGGAGGAGAGTGAAGAAGAGCGAAGATGAGGGAGAGGACGAAAAAGCGAAATAGAGAGAACATTTAAGAACGGGGGAGATCGAGGAAGGGATGAAAGACGGATTTGGATGTGAGATCGAGGGGGAGTGAATCGAAGCGGCAAGCCGAAGTATATAGATGGAAAATTCACCCCCATCGATGACGCGCACGTAACCACACCGCGACGAGGGCGAACAGGACTTATCAGTCGCACACGAGGCGTTCGCATAACAAACGACCGGCTATAGCCTCACTTCGGTGGATATCGTTGGTGGGATGTCTCATCCGTAACGCGGTCCCGGGGTGGGCCAGAAGAAGCGACGTGACTTGGCATGCATTATCGCGGCTGTATTTTCTTTTTGTTCCGGGTTGCTTATCTCCCCGAGGTGCCGAGTACAAAGAGTCGTCGTCGGTTAAAAAAATTATACGTTTACTATTTCAACTCGATATCTTTTCGACGTACCCACCACTTTCCCGAATTCGGCGTTGTCTCACGGATGATTGATGATGGCGAGCTACCGCGTCCACGAATTGACCCTGATGTACGGACAGATCGAACGCTTGGAATACGAACGGACAACCGATGTGTTTGTGTTAAGTCGTTCTGCAAACATCCAGTGTCCAGGCAAATCAGGGATAACGGATTATACGAGAAGAGAGGGAGCGCTGAGAACAGCGGGGTTAGGCTTGATATTTGCTTGAACGAAACTAACTGGCTGATGGTGATCCGTCAAACTCACCGTTCACTCTACCCCGACACGTTTCCACCACAGAATCGTGACTTTGTCCTCGCGATTGCGAATCGCCATTCATTTAATTCAGTCGTCGAGGCTATCCGGAACCCTTATCCATTTGATTATTGTACAGTTATCCTCATTGCCGCCAGCTCATTCTTGTGTTTTCGTTATCATGTGTTTGCAGACGTAGCACGAATGGAGAAGTCGCCTCTTCTCGCGAATGGTTACAATCAGCCGCCGACACACCTGAGTCACATGCAGTACATGCAACTTGGTGGTCATCCCGGAGCTGGACACACGGCGATACTTTCACCAGCGAGTTTACCGCATCATCTACAGGCTCAGGTGCAGGCGCGGGTCGAGCAAGGCCTCAAAGTCAATCCGAACCTTAATATGGAGGCTCTCGCGAGGTTGGTACCGAGAAAAATATTCCCACCATCTCGTCAGTAGACAGGGTGAAATTGTTGCGATCAGTTGCATTGTATGTCAATCTGTAAAACCTTCTAATCATTTGGTCCATGCTGTTTCTATGTCTTCCATCATTCACTATGTCTTATCCCGAAATCGCGAGTTTTTCAATGAGTCGATTCGAATACGCGAATACCAAGACGGCGAATGCCAAACGCCAAAGCGACACTGTCCATGCGGACTCGTGCCTCGTTGATCCAACCCAAATTATATATTTACCTCAATGTTGGTACAGAAAAGCCATCATTGCTCGCCCAACTTTGCCACTTGAGGTTTGGCTATGTTACAATAATTGCGAAAAAGGCATATCGGAAGCGTGACTCTGTGATCTTCTTGCGATTTTAAGGCCGGAGCCTCAATTAGAAGGTCCGAAAAATCGTTTTTTTTTACGTTGCTTAAATCGATAGACAAACTATCTAATAATATATTTACAAAGTTACAGAGGCCAATTGTAAATATTTTCGAAGATACAAGGCCAAAAGCAGAGAAGCCATGTCGATGTTTCATATTGATGTTTCCTCCTAATGACAAAAATTGAAGCGCGTTTTCTCCAGTTTTCGTTTTCACGATTTTTCCAAATTGGCGGGCGTGATAGCAAAAAAAAACTAAACGACCTATTGAATCAAACCAAACTATCAGCTTGGTACAATACTATCTTGTCAATACTTCTCTTCAGTTGATTCTTACTTAATTCTCTTCAGTTAATTCTCAATTAGTTAATTCTCTTCAGTATGAAAATCTCTTCCAAGTGAATTAAAAAAGTCGTTGAAAAAGTGTGTTTAAATCATTTTTACAGCACGTTAAAGTGTTTTTTTAACACACTTTTTTCCAAATCTGAATAAAGTTATAATTTCACGATCTTTCAGCTTTTTTTTAACTCACCCAGAAGAAAAATAAATAAAAATTGAAAATTTTATTGTTTTTTTTTTGTTTCGGTCAATAATTACGAGCTGCATCTTTCCCGCCGATTGGGAACTGCAGTGGCAAGACGCACATGGAAAAGGCTGATAAATCAGCAGTCATTTATTACTTCATGTTGAAATTTCTTTTTTATACATTCCAAATATACACGAAAAGATACTTTAATGTTGACCGACCTCACTTGTTTTTTTTCTCTTTTAAAAAAATTCCCGAAAAACACTTTTTTTGGAACTTCTAATTCAGGCACCCGCCTTAATCTCTTCCACAACTCGTTGAAACATTGAATTAGCGATCGAATATCGCGTCCGTGTATTTACCCGGAAAGTTTCGGTGAGCCTTCAGCCGGGTTTTCGTGGCTTAAAATGTAAACCAAGTTCGGGACCGACGTAGTGACGGCGGAGGGTGGCGAGGGAGGCTAATGATATCTTGCGGAAATGAGTAAATGTCGAGGCCTCTGACGCAGCGGGAAACATTTTCATTAACTTTGGCCCTCTTTAGCGTCTTTCCCCAAAGAATTGGAAAGGGCAAAGGCGCCACGAGTAAGTCTAGAAACCAACGCGCTAAAAAGAGCCTCGCGCGAAAGCTTTGCAAAGTTTGTTGTATATATCAAGTGTAAAGGGTAAACCTCCCCCGGGCAATGTCGATTTTATCAAACCCGATTTCGATAGAAACTGCACGAACGAAAGGAAAATATCATTTGATTTGCATCAGGCCCTCGGAAAGGCCATCGCGCCTTAAGGGGAGTTCCACGAGCAGTATCAAGGAGAATTCAAAATTTAACAGGACACATCGCGATAATTCTCTGCCGCCAGTTTTGTCCAAGTAAAATGAGCTACATTGCTGAATGATAATCTTAAAATTGGATCATACGCGCGGCTTTCGAGGACGAAAACGATAGGAAATCCAATTGCTTATCATTTATATGCTGACTATACTGCCCTGCAAATAGTTCGCTAGCTTGGTGGAATCGTCAGCCTTGTTGTACAATTTAAAATTGGATTTATTTATTTGTAAGTTACGAAGCATCGTGTGAGTGACGCCTGTCGTAGTTGAAGCAGAAAATTAGACAAAGAAGGAGGGAGAGAGAGAGAGAGAGAGAGGGATAGCTAAAGCGAGAAAGAAAGAATGAGCGAAGGGCGAAGAGGGAGCTCTGTAACACCGTCTTGTAAGCGAAGGGTGAGCGTCGTCTTCATAGTCTCTAAATGGGAAGGAGACGAGGCCAAAAGAATACAACTTTAAGAGGATTTGAAAAGACGAGCGAAGCCGTCGAAATCCGAGGGGTCTCGACACTGCTTGATCTTTCTCTCTGCTGCTTCGTCTTATTCTCCTTCTTATCTGTGTCTCTCTGTCTATGTCATCCCCAACGCCTCTTCTCTCTCCCTCTTCCTCTTTCTGGCTTTACGCACTCAACCTGCTACTTTCACCGGTTAAGTTTGTTTCCTTAACGCGAGTTTCTCGCTCCCGGTTCGTTACTCGTATTAGATTACACACAAAACGTGGAGACCCTTATCGAAATGCAGGGGTGAGGCTGGCGACTCGCGAAACCTCGTAAAAAGGCCAAAGCGCGTGCTCGCACCATCACTGGGGCAGTGGGAGGGATGTCAGCCCCTGATGCATTGCCGTATACATTCTTCGCACCCCTGAAGTCCAGCAGGCTCTTTCATACGTCAATATGCCAAGGGATCACGTCTGCCGCAATCAGGTTTCCAATATGCTACAGCGAATGGTCGCAATCATAAAATCTGCTTTCCAAAATGATTATTGTGGACGTGGTTTCCTAAAAGTAACAAGAGTCTTCATCATTATCCACTTTTGTTAAAAATGATCGTTGTAAATTTTATTTTATCTTTGCTCTACTATTGGCCACTAGCACAGCGTTCCAAAGTTTCTGGTAGTTCCTATCTCTGTGAGTAAAAATATCGATGAACGTTTAGTGAGTGAAATGATTCTGCATTAGGGATACCCTAATGAAGACTCATTTTTGCAACCCTCAATGAAATGTGGGGACCGGAAACCCACACGGACCTTCTGAGATGCATGGAAAGTAGGTCACCTGAATCATGCATAACATGTTTTTCTTCATCGATTGATGCCAGCTGTGATGGGTACGGGAAGAGGGATAATTTTGTCGGAGACTTACGGAAAAGGGTCCCTGGATTCAGTATCTATCTATTTGATATTTATATACAGCATATCCCATGTGCCTAACGTTAATAACGATCAGAGGGCGTCACCGCACGTTCCGCATTATGATTTCAGCGCTTTGCTTTTAATTAAAATGCAAATCTATGTAGCGCAGAGAGAACCGTCGTAAGAGAGAGAGAGAGAGAGAGAGAGAGAGAGAGAGAGAGAGAGAGAGAGAGAGAGAGAGAGAGAGAGAGAGAGAGAGAGAGAGAGAGAGAGAGAGAGAGAGAGAGAGAGAGAGAGAGAGAGAGAGAGAGAGAGAGAGAGAGAGAGAGCGAGAAGGAGCGATACATCGGGAGGTAAGACGGATTACGTCTGGAAGGGGAGGGGGAGGGCGCCACGACAAACACCGGAATATGATTAATCCAACGCAACCCCATCCTTGGTGCTTGCTTTCCTCTTATGTCTCCCATTGCCGCCCAGCATCCCTAATATCGTCCCCTGACACCCCTGACCTTGCTACTCTCTCTCTCTCTCTCTCTCTCTCTCTTTCTCTTTCTCTTTCTATCGAACTCTAAGCTACAGCTATATAGGATCGCTTACTTCTCTTCCCCGTGACGTTCCACGGCGGTCATGTACATCCGCTTGCTTTCTCATCTCTTCCAATACTCCCTCTTGCCCGCGTCAACCCCTGCCGACATCCGAAAAAGATTCGCGCTGCCCATCCATTTTCCGCTATATAAATACCCTCCCAAGATCCGCCCGTTGAAAAACTGAAACATTCCCCCAACGGAAATCATCCCTGTCCAGGACTCTTCACAGAGCTGTCGTGGGTACCGCGCTCCCCTGCAATTGCTTACGCGGATTAATTTGCTACTTTTTCCGGGAGGCCTGGAGTTTATGTAGGTTTTTTTTTTTAATCAACGACTTCAAAGTCTCAGTAATGATCCTGGTTGGGTCGATTGATTGAAGGGACAACGGGTGCCTGCGAGACTTTGCGAAGATGTTTCCATGCGCGATACGAGTTTGAAACATGAAGACCGATATTAAAATCACTGTAGCACTGCGTACCTGGCAAAAAATACTAAATTTGACAACTTCTTACCACTTCTAGTTACAATTCAGAACATTCCGTTTTTACATTTGAAAGAGCATGACAACTTTCGGCGAATTGAAATGCAAAATGATGCAGTACCCATTTGTGTGACCCCGAAGCTTTATTTTCACGTTGGCGGACCTTTTCTATTCCGGATATTTATCTGGAGCTGACCTACAAACTGATCCGCAATGTCTTCCTTCATGTGTTCACAGATCGGGACACGCGTGGGAAAACTGCCGAGCAGCCTATGAGGACATCGTCAAGCACCTTGAAAGGTAAGCGAAGACTGCATTACAATAAGTAACGAACAACTCATCGGGTAACATACAGCTGATCGAACATGTGTGATCTGTTTATAACACAACCCTTCGGGGTTTGGAATTTTATCAGACCTCAAAACCCCTGGAGCCTATCATTCCCGCGATGTTTGACAGGCTAACCGTGCTAAAATGCAGTTTCACACTGTACGTAGTCGAAAATTTCCGAGTCCGGCGTACTATCGTTTATCGCTCGTATACAGGGCTCACCGGTATTCCGATCGTAATTCCCAATTAGCCGAAAAATTGGTTCTATCCAGGGGAGTTTTCGTTGCGCCTGTGTATGCGAGGAGGTCACTTTTAATAGGGGAGAGCGGGGAAGTAACGCGCAGCGGAGGAAAATAAAACGTTCGTACACCACATGCGGGCTGGATGTAACGCGAGAGATCGACGCATCATCTCTCGGACACGCAATGCAAGAGGCTTCTGTGTGCGTCTGTCCGTCGGGTGTTGCACTTCCGATAAATCAGTATTACCGTCAACATCGAGAGTTTCCGGTGGCCCGACGGGTTGAGTCAACCTAGCGTCGCTTGACGCGGTAATGCCAACATGATTTGTACGGTTGGAGCTCGGTAACTCGCCATCTATACCGTCCAGCCTCCGGTGGGTTTCGAAGCCTCTGGTTTCGCGCAAACCCCCTCCCTGTACACATACATACATTGCTTGTTCATATACAGGCACACACAGACACACACGAGTTTGTACGTACAACTTTATCCCTCGCTCTCCCGATCGAGCCCACCATTCGCATCCCTATAACCCATAGCTGATGGTAGCGGCGATGGAAACCACCATTCCGCTATCCAACCATCCCTATGGTAGAATAGCTAGAGGGAATTCGTCGGGTACACTTGGTGTTGTGATCCTCCCCGCGGCATCACCGACCCAGCCACGAGGTTACCCCGTGATCCTAACCACTTGTCACTTCACGGGACGCAGATCATCGTCGCGACGTGCCCGTTCATCATTCGGGGATTAAATCATTTGGCTCTCTCTCTCTCTCCCTCTCTCTCTCTCTCTGGCAATCTCTTCAGCCCCATCGAAGCCGCTGGCGAATGTGTAACCTCCCGTGTACTCTTCCTCTTTCGCCAATCTCCCCATAACTGAAACACTGCGAAACCTGTAGATGCGAGCCTCTTCGTCAAGGCTTCTCTTGATGTGTGCCACGCAGCCCGCATAGGGGTTGATACCCGGAAAGAGATTCCGGAGGAACCACCGAGAGCTTATCCTCTCCGGTTTGAACTTGGGTCTCAAGTCGAACATATTGTGATTCTCACCACTCACCGATCACTATGCTGATCACATGAGTTGTCAATGGCTGGATACACTTCTACCGATGTCCATGCGCCGCCCTTCGGTGATCGGATCAAGCTGGCTTGCACATTGGCAGCACCAATGTGAGAAAGTAATCTTGTGATAAGATTCACGGCGCACTTCTTCAAATCGGCGCATCTACCTGTGTCAACGTATTGTTTCTGAACTTGTGTCTGCAAAATGGATCACATCACGTTCACAAAGAACTGGATACAAAAAGGTTTCCTTTGGCTTTCCAATGTTACCTTCCAAACGAATCAACATTTCGAAAAATGGTTAATATCGACACATCGTGTCGTCCATTGCAGCCATCAGTCGAGGCAATCGATAAGCATTTGACGGCACCATCATTTTAAATGCATTCACTGAGGCCTGCTCGGCGTCCGTCACAATAACGAGCGAAATCTCGCAGAATTCAATATTCGTCCCGTCGCTCCTTCGACCTAGGAAAAAAAGTTGCCATTCCAATCACTGGAGGTCTGTGGATGACTGTTTAATACGCATAGAGCCGTAAACCAAACAACAGTCGAATATAAATGCGAAGTGGTAGGGTATTGAGGGAACGTGAGCTTACAGAGAAGAAAGCGATTGCGAGGCTGGGACTGCAATTCCGATAAGGCGACGATGCCAGAGAATTTGACGCGTTAATGTGGAGGGTCGGAAATGCGAGTGTAGGACTGCGAGCGATCGGCTGAGTGTGAGAGAGAAAGAGGCTTTGGCCGAAAGAGAAAGGGAATCGACACTTGGCCGGTTGGAAACGTAATTTCCAATTCAAAGGCAATGACCACTCGGCCACTGGCCATTGCGATATAGTCCCGACAATCTATATACGTATATATAGAAACATCGCTCAACCCTCTCTCACTTTCTACCTCCATCGAGTATTTCCCCCTCAGTCGATTTGCCTCTTCGTCTCTCTATCTCTATTTGCTTTTAGCGACCCACGCGCGCGGCTTCGTCAACCGGACAAACGCGTATTGTGATTTCAGCCTTTGACTCTGCGTTATATACCGCGCGACTGCTGGTCGTGCCGTTCGATGAGCGTTTACCCCGCGTTCACTGGGGGAGGTGTCCGAGGGTTGAAAATACAGGAGGGTGAGACGGAGGAGCACACAGGAACCGAGCGAGAGTAACACTGAGGGTCGCGGGGGCGAGAAGGGGCTGTGCGCGACTCGGGGGAAGTGGAGGTGAAGGGCTGAGTTTACGCTGGACACCATACGATATACGGTAACGGGGGGTGGGCGCGAGAAGGGACGTCCGAACGCGCGAACCGCGCCCGTGAATATTCATGGCTGACGTGCCCTAGACGAAATCGGACGCGTTGCGACTGACACTGATGTAAACCTTTTGTTTATCCACAGCCCATCTCCGGGAGTATCTCTTCTTCTGTCTCCCGGACGGAACAAAAAAAGGAAACAAAAGATTCGCCCCAGTGAACGTCGATGTAAATTCATTTTTTTTCCCCAGGCACTTTGTATACTTGTGTCGAAACTCTAGGTGTATTGGCAAACAGTGTTGTGAACGAAATGACTGTTGGTGAATACCTGAATGAAGATTTTCTCGATGCGCCAGATGATGGAAGATGTCGAAGGGATTCGAGACCGAAAGTCGTCGACTTTGAGGAGAATGCGTACGTGTGACTTCCTGGAGAACACGAGTCGAAATTTTTAGCCTATTTTGCCCCTCCAGATCCTCACAGTGGTAGGAGATAAGGCAGTAAAGTAGCTTCGTATTCAATATAAAATGAGCTCCCACTTAAGGGAGACTTTTACCTTGGAGTGCCATATTTCAGGTGTTTACATTTTATTTTTTTTTAAAGGAAACGAGTAAAGCTTTTTGAGTGCGGTTTTTTTCTTGTTTTTATTCATGATATACAGAACGTTAAAAAATTTTTTTTTGAAAAAGAAAAACCAAAATGGCGGCCGTTGCAGCTCCGCGAAAACAGGTCCTCAAATCGCGGGAGGTAAACGGCTGACATCACTGCCCCCTCCTTGCTGATCAGAAACACAAATTCAAAGCATATTATCAATCTGTGACCCTTTGGTCATGGAATGACGGATGGGTTTTTCGTTTAGTACAAATTTCGGAAAATGGCGGCAATTTAAAAAAAAACCGAATTTTCGCGTTTTTTCGCATAAAAAGATACATAATAAATGCAAAAATGTATCTATCGAAAAAACGATCCGTCATTCCGTGAAGACATATTTTCTGAGTATGCTCTCCGAATTTCAGGTCGATATGTTAATTACAGCGGTCAGGAGAATGTCAGCCATTTTTAAAAACGTGTTTTCGAGAAAAAGGCGTTTAAAGTTTTGTAACGTGTTTACACAAATGTGTTTATAATTACCGCTCCATCCTCCAACGGTCCATAGAGGCATCCCTCCTCTTCTTCTAGCTGCTCATATTGAGCCGTTAACATCTCCCGCTAAATTTCAAGGACAAAGTCTCCGTTAACGCCAAGAACGGAGACAAATTTCCCTTTTCTCCACTTGCAGGCGCTAAGGAGGACGTCAATTGGGACACGTATACACGTACACGCATACACTGTATTACGCATATAGAGATACATATGCCTGAATACGCGAATGCGTAGACACACGTATATACCCGCACACATACATGCCTAAGCATACACCAATACACGTATACCAGTACCTATACATATGCATGCGTGCCTGCTACAGGGATTCGCGTATACATGCATACGTGAGGGCAATTCCTAACAAAAATATTGTAACTGTTTGCCCAAGATCCATTTCGTCCATTTTGGAGAGTTGCCGGAGCTGCAGGGGCAAGTTTGAAGCGAATGCGAAAGGTTCGCTGGGTGGAGATAATGGAAAGGCCATTGGACAAGTAGGCCTCTACGGCGAACGCGCGATCCTACCTAGTCCAACGCATGACGGTTACTGAAAACTATCAGCCTCGCTCCTTCGAATGCGACCATCTCCACTCTCGTTTCGTCGAAACAGCCAAATGTGCGACAGGTCCAAACGCAATCAAAAGCGGACCTGCAACGACATCAGCTAGGTTAGGTAGGAGTATAAGGACCTATGCAGGAGGTAAACAGCAAAAGAAGTGCATGTGGCGGCCCATAGTAGAACTTCTAGCAGTAGACTCAAGTGAGGCTGACATAGGATCAAAGGCCTTTAAAATAGGCTGAAAATTTCGACTCGGGAATCTATCGTATATCGATCACAATCTCCCGAAGGTGTATAAGCAACTGTACACGAAGAAGGGCGCGAGCTGCCCCAGCACATCCCAAGATTACACAACTCGAGTTAAATTCTGATTAATCATCAGCCCCCGCAACGTTTCTGCTTGCGCTCGCGAAGCTACCACCAGGCACCGAGATTAATCGTTTGTCCTTTTGATTTTACAAGCTCTCCATTGGCCTCCGTGTCTCAGCCTCTGTCTGTCTCTCAGTCTCTCGAATGAATGAACTCTCGCGGTTTTGCAAAGCCGGGACGCTCCTCGTGTCCCGACTATTTTAATCCCGATGATTTGTTTATGCTAATCCGTTTGGACTCTCAACCGTTTCATCTCGTATTCTCCCGTTTCCCCTATTCGCGAGCAGCCGACTTTCTACGTATGCCCGCAAAGGATACGTCGAGAAGAATCTGCTCAGATGGGCCTCGTTCATGCGACTACACACGTACAACTTCGACCGTGTTATTTATTGTACACCAGCAGGGAAAACGAGTGATGGAGAGAACGAGAGATGCTCCGGTTTCCATTTGCTGCGACAGGAGCGAGATGGAGAAAGGTCGAAGAAGAGTGTTTCGGTTAATTAAATCCTTGCGGAAGGAAGGATTCTCCGCGGGCGTTGGTCCGGGCGATTCATTAAGCACGCGCGCCCTGCTTCAGTCTCTCGCACTGACATCACGATGAATCTACTCCGCTAGCCCTCGCGGATTCCATCCAAATCCACTAGGCTACATACATCCCCTTCGCATCTTTTCCGTTCCTCCCGCGCATCTTTCTTTCACTCTTGTTACGTTGTGGGATTAATAATCGGCGCGTTTTCATTCATTGTCCCCCCGTTATACCCGGCAAACATTTGCCAAATTTCGAGCCCCAATGCTAAAGGCCAACAGATTCAATAGCTACTTTCATCAAACCGACGACGCTGATGAGGGGTGTTGATAAAAGCTTAATGGATCCGCTGTGTCTTTTATTCACAGTCATAAAAGTTAGATCGAAGAGCATTATCGCGAATGCAGATAGTAGGACATTATGAGAACTTGGATGACAGGCAGATGGATTTTCCATTGAAGCTGGCAAGAAAATCTTGTATGTCCATTTTGCAAATGGAGCTGCCTCAATTCCCGTAGATTTTCAATTCCATTGCTTGGGTTTATCAATCCATCGAGCAAGTAGACATCGAGCGATCTCACTCGAGTAAGAAAATGACCGCACGAGTTTAGCCTGGCGGACGAAAATAAAAGAGCACTGAAGACAATCAAAGCGGAATTCCAGCATTCACCTCTTTCGCAAAGTCTGACCCTGATCTCGTTCACACTTCGACATTTGGACATTTTGACACCCACGCGTGCCGATTTGTTCGAAATATCATAATGCATTAATGACCCTCCCAAGAAGGGAAAATCTCGTGCGTAAACGCGCACCATCATCAAGTCATAGAAGGCTACGGGACTCGGGTGTAAGTAAGTAATATTAATGGTCCCGGGGTGTTGGTGATGCTGATGCTCGGTGTTCGCTTTTCTCCGTGTATATCAATGCCTCCAGTCTCCGCTAATGTCGGCTTCCTGTTAGCTTTAAAAGTACCCAGTCATTCCGGCATAATTCACGCAGGCATTGTCGTTGTACGTTCGAGGGATGGGGCAAGGGCGTATGCCCGTCCGAATATCGTTGTACTTCCGCTCACCCCATGGAGCCAGCCGTCTTTCTCTAGCTCCTCGAGTGGGTTGGAGCTGCGACGGCTGATGCCGGGGGCTTGCTTCTTATCCGAAAAACCTTCCCTATATACACGGGTCACCTCGCCGAAGGAAAATATTATATCTGGGCTCTTTCTCTCACAGGGATCGGCGTGGTAGTCCGATCATCTCGTATTTTCCCTTCCTTCGCTGCGTTCTCTTCGCTCTTCGGGAACTTTGCGCCTTTCTTCACCATAGATATAGCCTCTCATTTATTCCTGCTCCGTTGACGACGAGACGTCATTAATTACGGCGGTGGCAACGAGCGCGTCTTATCGGGAAAGACATCTGCTGGAAAATAATATTCATAAAGTTGAGCCCATGCCGCAATGGCGACGAAGCACCCCATCCACTTTTCAATCTTGCTGTCCTCTTTTCTCTCTCTTTCTCTCTACGTCCCTACACATTCTTCGTCCTGCAAAATCGCTACTGTCGTTACGCACCAGGGAGAGAATTGCGATCGAGCTGTGATGACATTAACGACACACAGCATCCCAACGAGAGCTCTCTCCTGCCCGTTCCTGTTTCCCTTTGCAAGGGCACGCTGCGTTGAGAAGCATCAACGAGGCGGCCACCACGTATTTTGCAACAAACCCGTGATTGGCAGAGAAATATGACGACGGTACGACATAAAGTAACATCAGAGATCGTTTGCTCAGCTCCGACACCTTCTTCTCGTCGTTCCTCAGCATCAACGAGCCACATCCTTGTTGTAGTTTGGATCGTCTCATTTGGAAATCCAGCGATCTCGCACCGGGGACAATTCAAATTGCAGCCTCGCCTGCTTCTTTTTCTTGCACCCAACGCCTCGGAGGTTCGGGATTTCTTTTTTCTTTATCTAAAGAGGACGGGGCCTGTCAGCGCAGCGCGAACGACCTCATCAAGGCATTCCCATTCGCATCATACGGCAAATTCCCCTGAACTCTTCCTCATACTCGACTCAATGTCGATTCATCCTTCGGAATATCTCGCGCGAAGTTTTCAAGACTCTTTGGATTAATGGGAACGCGCGAGATCGTATGTTGCATATCTGCTCGAATTAATCGCGTACGAACGAATTCATTAAGGTTAACAGTGCCACATATACACATGCGCGATAATACGCGGTGGAGAGTACAAGCCCGCGGCTAATTCGCATTCGGCAGATCGCCGAGACGGATAGGCACCGTTGGCCGCGTCCGCGCAACTTATACCGTCTGTATCAGTGAACCGAACGCTAATTGCTCACAAACGAACTGTCGGCGGGGATGCTCGGCACGCACGTGAGGTCTGATCACCCGCGCTCCGACACCTCACTGACTAATTCGAGTAATCCGCGTTACAATGCTGTCGCACATGCGAAATGTGGATCGAGACGACTCGGGAGCCATCATCATCGGAGCTCTTTGTTTTTTTCGGATCACGATCTCAACGAGCCTTCGACTATTGAGCATAGAGTAGCTTTTTCTTTAATGATGACTGGCCGTATGACGGTCGGCTCGGATTAAGGGGTTACGTGCTTTTGAAGCCATAAAAGCATATCTTCTCTTTTTTTTCTAACAATATAATATATGAATTATTTTATTCAACATATTAAGCACATAAAAAGGCAACATTTCAACATTTTAAAAAAAATGTTCATCCAAAAATTTGGGAAATTAAAAAGAAGAGTCCTCGTGGTGATGAGGATAACTCATGATAGCTTTATCTGAAGTTAAAAAACCAACAAAAATCTATTAGTAGATAAGTATAGCTCGTTATTGAACGAAGGATTTATTAAAAAATTGAAATTTTAATTTTTGATAGAGTTGCATACAAAATAGTTCAATTTTTGGTACAATTCACATTACCTATAGCCTTGAAAAATGAGTCGTAATCGAATTGAAGAAGTGTGCAAAATTTCAATAAGATCGAGGCATTAGTTTTTGAGAAACCGTGTCCACCGACTTCAAAAATAGTGTTTTGAGAAAGCTGCGATTAAAGGTTTAAGTAGAAATAAAACGATTTTTTTTAACTTACATAATCGTCGATTCCAGCTCCATAAAGCAAACATCCTGCTGCAGCTGCGATGTCCAGGGCATCCTTTTGTTCCTGCCTTGATTTTTCGAAATTTTCAAACCCACGTAACCCCTTAAAGAAAAGTCGAGCAGCAATCGAATGTCGCATACATCGATTGAACGATGGCAGCTTGAAAAATAAATACTCATTATTAGAGCATTAGATGTTAAATGACCATCTTCAAGTACCAAGTTTGACACCCGATATCTTTGACAGTTCTTGGTTATATTTTGTGAAGATACGTCATCAGCCTTACCATTCCAACAAGACTTGAAACCATTTACGACAAATCGGTAAAGTTAAGAAGCTGGAAATCGGTAATTTCACCCTAAATGACCTAACCCTATAGATCGCACCGCGGAATAAATGCCTCCAACTCTTTATAGTGCCTAATTATTCGCGCAAAAACGGTTGGTCGTCATTACTCTCTTCAGTCCCACCTATCAGCTCGTAAAACAATAATGCATGCATTTTGCGGATCGTGAAAAGAAATGCTTGTAGCCCTAATGATCCTCGTTTCGTGCCGATCTCTACTCTATATGTTAATTAAAGGGTGTAAGAAAAACGAGAGGAGAGATAGAGAACCTGCGTCTACATGGGTAATAAAAAAAAGGGATCACAACTTCGTAAGACCGGATACGCGTAAAGTCACGAGACAAATATCATCGCTCGCACTTGCACTCGAAGTTAGGCGATTAATACCGCGACGTCAGGTGTGCCGGAGCTGAAGCTTCTTGGGCCCTCACTTGTCGACGAAGTCTCACGCGTGCTGTGAGCTATCTCTCGGCTAATTAAGCGGGCAACCTCCTCCAGACAACAGGTTTTTCAATATTTTTTTTTACAAAAAAAATCAGAGCATTCATTGCATTGAATCAAATTATACAATAATATTGACGTTCAAATGAATTCAAAAAAATTGTCATGAGTGAAAAAAAAACAAAATGGCGGCGCTAGAGGTGCTCGAACTTGGCTCCTAGAGTTTGCGCCGTGGAACGCCCAGGTCCTTGTAGTTAACTAAAATCAGCGAAACATTTTTTTTTCTCATTAAAATAAGTCATTCCGCTCTGCATGAACCTAAATTTAGCAAACAAAAATGAGAATTGTAAATTTGAGGACAAAAAGAAAAAAAAACACTTTTTTTTATAAACAAATCGTTAAAAACTATATTTATTGACACAATTTATACGAAATTTTAGGTTTGTGCAAAGCCCGATGAGTTAAAGAATATTTGTACAAAATTTCAAGTTGATTGGATCATTACTATTTGAGTTATATTCCACGGCACGGAAAAACTCGATTGAAAATTTCGTTCTTAAAAAGTAGAGTTTAGAGTCACTTATAATTACCCAAGCTTAATCTGCGATGCCAGGGCCATAAAGCAAGCCTTCATCTAGGAAATCACTAATCTGGACTGCATTTTTCTCTTTTTGTGTGAACGGCCTAATTTTTCTTTACAATGTGTCGGAAGTGGCTCCTATTATTCAAAAAGTAAACTAGCAAACTTGTTTGGCTAAGAAATTAAAAGGTAGAGGCCGCAAAGGGCTTTTACCTACTCTCGGTACTTTTGGAGGGCATCACTTCGGTGACTTCCGAGGGACCTTTAGGACTTTCAGTTGGGCTTCAAACTTTGGGAAATATATTCTTCAGATACTAAATGAATTTTTAAAGCAATGAAAAATTGATATTTGTAGGAGGTTCTCCCCTCAAGCACCACCTAACGTGTGTCGGCGCAGTCTTGCAGGAAGGCCCTACGTCGCGAACTAGAGCATTTTTTTGTACGCGAAAAAGGACGAACGTCTGGCCGGACAAGTGGTCGCAAATGGAATGGATCTTTTTTTCTTTTTTCAAGCGAATAAGAGTGTATGGATTACTACCTAAAAAGTGATATCCTCCCAACCGAACGACGTCAAAAAGTGATCGAAAAAAAGCGTCTGGTCGAAGCACCGCCCGAGGACGTACAATCCTAAAAAAACTACCTGGTCCTCGAGCAGACCACTGATTTTTTTTCGTCTCCATGATACCATCATTGAGAATCAGGATTGCCCGATCGATTATGCAAAATTTCCGTTCCAAAATCGTTTCACCTCGGCCTGCTTATATCCGATGGCATCAGATCGATTCCCCAAGGACCCGAGATAATTAGCGACGGATATAGCTTTTCCCCTCCCTCCGAAATGGAGAGTCCCTCGACCCCAAGGCACTTCACCTGGGAATCGAAAAATGATTCGGAATATGCGATCGCGTGTGAGAGCTCTCGTAAGACGTTGGAAATTTGATGGAAACGGATGCGAGTCGTCGCGCGGGGGGGGGGGGGGGGGGGGAAGAATGGCGAAGTGTCTAGAGTCGAAGAGAAAGCTAGACAGACTTGCGGATTGACCGTGATACGTGTAAATATTTTATAGAACAGAGCAGGCCCTTTTGGCACCCGATTAAAGTGCCCTGATGGTCGATCCTTTCCTCGAAGCGATTATCAAATCGCTATTGGCTCTCTCTGTCTTGCCTCGTTTTGCCATGATCCTTTGGACAATCAGGATAATCCTCTTCAAGGAAATAATGAAGAATGCCGCTAACCTTTGCCACAACCAATTTGAATCGTTTCCCTTATGGCGGCCTTCGATAATTTATTCGTCTCTGAAAAATCGGTGATCGATGAATTAAGTCGATAACCTTGGTTTCATGCGCGAACGCGGAAATGCCTCCGGAGTAAAAGTCACGCACACGTCGATTGATCGTGCGACGACGTAAATTGCCAATGACGTTCGTCGCGCCAGCGAACAAAAAAACGTTTTGTTTTCTTCTGTATATTATGTTTCTAACGTTCCTTCGAATGCCTTTGGGGGCTTTTACCCTGGGAAGGGCCATCCCTTTCACTTTTCACCCTGCACCTGTCACTTCACTTTTCATTTTCTCAGTCACCCCCGTAATCTTGCTCGCAACGATTCTATCCTAATATGCACGGCATCACATTTTCACGAGGTCACCGGGAAACTGTCGAAAACCTTTGCCGACCCCCACCTATCGGTCAAGCCACAAGGCACAGGGGAACTGTCGAAAACCTTTGCAAGTACCCACATTCTACTGGCTGTCAGTTTTTACGATCGGAATCTCAGTTAAATTAGCTAAAGTCCCACATTGGGCGTGCAAGCTAGTACGTGGCTAAACGGTCCTCCAACTGTGTAAGGGCCTAGGCCAACCCGGCTCGACACGGGAGAACGCTGGAGCCGCACACAGATCACGGATCCACCAATTTCGGTTTCCTTCTGCATATTAAATGCTTTCCCTCTCAAATAACCCGATTATTACGCAACTGACAAATCTCGATGGAAACGCGCAAAGATATTGCAAAGATATTGTGCCACGTTATGTCGGATCAGCGGAGTGACGCTCCGGCTCGCAAAGAGTAGAAATAAGAGGAAATATGAGACACGAAGGGGTCCTTTCTCCACGGTGCCGAAGCCTCTCGCCCGTTGCGCGCTTCCTCGTAGACAGATTAATGTTCGTAGCTAATGAAAAGTGATATAAAACCATGGACCGGTAGCTACGTGAGAGGTCCTGAAAGAGCGTTAACGCACTTGTTACATGAACGGTAAATCTCTCAACTCGTAAACTTCTCCGTTCGCTGTGTGCTTGTGACGCTGTTTCTCTGCGCTGTCTTTACCGGGCTCTTTAGGGCTGCATGCATGACATCTCACTTGCCCTTGTTCGACGACTCGTCATCTCGAGGCCCAACTTCCTGCAGCACACTCAAGTGCGAAATACGTCACCTTTGACTTTACCATCGTGACATTTTATTTCCATAAGCTAGATGATGGTATGTTCAGCTGATACTTAAATTGGCAGGGCGCCACCTGATGGACTTGCCTATGACACATGTGCAGTTTTCTTGCGTTCTCTTTCCGAAAAGACGCCCAACGGAAAGACAAACCGTTGGCTAATCTGGACATCGTCAGACCAACCATTCGCTGATCATCACCTATGTGTAAAAACGAACCATGTTTTTATTTGGCTTTTAATAGAAACATCACTAGCAGACACATTCACGATGATCGCAGATCTTCAATGTCATTTTCGTAGGTGGCATTTTGATGCTTTGTCCGATGCAAATACTGAAAACTGAACGTAATTAGAGAATGGATCAAGCAATTCTATGGTTGACCATTTTTTTCTGATGGAAACTTAAGTATTTTGATGAAATTTCAAATGATCACATGCATCTCTCTTATGACATCTCTCTTATGACGTTCGACGACTCGTCACCTCGAGGACCAACTTCCTGCAGCACACTCAAGTGCGAAATACGTCACCTTTAACTTTACCATCGTGACATTTTATTTCTATCTATGATGATGGTATGTTCAGCTGATACTTAAATTGGCAGGGGGCCACCTGATGGACCTGCCTATGACACATATGCAGTCTTCTTGCGGTCTCTTTCCGAAAAGACGCCCAACGGAAAAACAAACCGTTGTCCAATCTGGACATCGTCAGATCAACCATTGGCTGATCATCACCCATGGGTAAAAATAAGCCAAGTTTTTATTTCGCTTTTCAAAGAAACATCACTGGCAGACACATTCACGATGATCGTAGAACTTCAAGGTCATTTTCGGAGGTGGCATTTTGATGCTTTGTCCGCTGCAAATACTGAAAACTGAACATGATTGGGGAATGGTTCAAGCAATTCTACCGTTTACCATTTTTTTCTGATGGAAGCTTGAGTATTTTAATGAAATTGCAAATGATTTTTCAACGTACTGAATGGACCTATGCATCTCTTGAGAGCTTGACAGAAACGATGATGTCTCAATGAAGACTCGTGTCATACCACTTAATCCCTTTGAACATTCTTTTTCAGCACTCATTCTCAACCAAGATATAAAAAGTACAGTAACGAGGTATAAAAAGTGCTGTTTTACAAATATTCAGTACATCCAGAACACGTCTGGGACATTCCTTTATTACATCCTCAAAGCTTATTTATAGTGAAAACTAATGCTCTTTCGCGTGGACCACGCCTCATTAGCATCGTTTGGCTTATGAAGGCTTGTGAAGGCCTTGTTTTCTGAAATGATCTCAAAACGGTCTTTCTCAGACTACAATAGCTAAAGACGAGAGAAAGAGAGAGTGCGACGAACAGATGCAGGGTAACGTTGAAGAGCGACAAGAAGAGTGTTCGTTCTCGTTTGCTATTAGACCTGCACGAGGCAACAGGACGTGGGTCGTTACGGACTGCGCATTAGTAGCTGCTAGAAGGGGGCGTGTGTTGTTCCAGGGTGACTGCATTTTATTATAACAAGTCAGTAATAACGAGACGAGCTTCTCCCGGCAAACTCGCGGACACGCGACAAAGCAAGCGCCTGGCGATTACTGTCGAAAGCTGTCAGTTGGAGGCGTTGCACAGACATACGATATATCGAGAGCTCGCAAACAAGATGGCGACGGAGCTACATCATACGCACACAAGATTACGAGTTCCGGCCTTTCGCTTGCTGCCAGTCGGCACATAAATGTACACGAAAAGCGCCCCACGATAAGTGACAAAATGATGATTAATTAAAAACACAATTTGTCGGCGAGTGTCAGAGGCACCCGCACAGACGATGGTGTGTCCATAAGCATGCGGAGACGAAAGAGGTCTCTCGTTTCAACTCGTAGCTGAGCAACTTGTGCTCCACCCACTGATCACTAATGTACCGTGAAATTGTCATCAGCGTGTGCTGCCTTCTCCCTCTCCCTCGGCTTCTTAGCCTGTTTTTTATTTTCCAATCCGAGGAGTCTCGTTAGCGAGCCAAACCTCGTCAAACTTTGCGCTCGTATCTTCATCTTTTTCCTCGGCCTTCTGTTCTTCAATAAAACGGGTTACCTCATTATTTTTTCGGTGTCGGAAAAATGATTGGCAGGAAGTGACGGAACATCCGTTCGTACAATGGCCTCTTTGAGACTTAACGAGCCTGCAGTAGCGCCCACCCCTGAAGAATCGTTGGTACACTTTCCGCCCAGTTTCACCTCCAACATGGACATTCTTCAGGCCTGTTATTTGGAGCACCGAAACCCATGTTACTTTTAATTGATCATTTTTTTGTCGATCATGATGTTTCCCACCCTCTTCAAATGCGCGATTCATCTGGTTGCCAATCTCCTCCAAATCCATCGGGCATTAATTACGCTCATCTTTCTCGTAGTCCCGCCACGAATTGGTCGAAACAAATGTCCGAGTGGAGAGAAATACAATGCAGCAACTTTTCTATGGCTGTTATCCGGTTGCCTCTTTCTCATTCTTGTCCATTTCACTCGTGGTGAATATATAGTTGAGGCACGTACAAAATACATATTGGATGTACATAAAGTTCAACATTGGATGTTACATCGTCGTTTTGTGGTGCTGTAGCATTGTGGTGGCGAAGATATATTGTTATTAAATGGTCTCCCTTCGACGCTCCACACACGCCAGTATATTACGTACCATGTCTCTTAGCTATACCATGTGGGTTTATATGTGTATATATATATATAAGCATGTGTGTGTTTCGTACATAGATTCGCTGGATCTTCGTCGTCTCGCCACGTTGTCCCTTTTTTCTCCACACTTATATGCGCATGGACACGAATGTTGAGCCTCCGGGGGCTCTGGCTCAACGGAGATTCTTATTTATGCCCCCGTGACATGCGATTCCTCGTCTGTGGGCCACGTTTTGTCCGCAATCTTTCGTTATACCTATGTAGCGCGAGAGGCATCCCCGCTATTTCGCTGCTCGCTTTCCTGACCTCGGTATCCTCTCGTATTAGACAGTGCCAATTGGGCGACCAAACTTTCGGAGCTTTTTATCGAGCCGTGTTTAAACTGTCAAATATTTTTATCGTTTATTTAAAATCTTTCCAGTTTCATGCAAGCAAAAATACAATGCTTCAAAAATGTTGAGTGCTGCATTAGTATGACTTTGGAGACTGCATCGTTGGAATGCAACGGAATTATTATATTCTTTTCATTTCCCTAATTTTCTCGAACGAAATCTGCAATGTATGATTTTAAGGTAACAATGAAAATAAGAATATTAACGAGGTTGGGGCGTTAGCCACAATCCAAAGTTAAATTTGAAACAAAATATATGTTATTGTTTAGACTATACTGAGTTTTTGCGAATTTTTTGAATTTTTTTACTGCGGAACACCAGAGATAAAAAATAGTTTAATGTATGTAATTTTGAATTGGAGGTGACCTGTGAGACTCCGGGCACACTACGAAAAATCTACCTAAAATTGTTAATCCAAAGATGGTCGTATTTTACATAAAGTAATTACGTATCGACTGCCAAAATAACAAAAGGACACCTAAACATCACGGCACTCCTAACAGCGTGTCTTACACCCTATTGTTCTTCAGCAATCCTATTTAACACGAAATATCTATCTTTCCACAAATGTGAATGATAGAGCGCAAGGAGAGGAAGACTTTCGTATAGGTTCGACAGTTGGCGATGATGTTCATCATCAGTGCTGTCTCTTTACTTCCACCCAGCGTATATTTCATTCGGCAGCTTTCTTCCCGCATCTATTGTGTCCAAACAACTACTCCGTTCTATCCGATGCCCATCGGTATCTCGAACAATTAATTGCACCGATTCATCCTTCGCAAGCCCGTAACGATACCTCACATCAGCACAGATGCACGGACATTGGACGCTGCTCCAACTGGACGTGCGATTATCAAACCACGATCGAATGTGTGCGCGAATGGAAAAAAAAGAAGGTTGCGCGGAACATTAGCGTTTGAATAACCGCAATCGACGTTACGGTGAAATGGAAAAATGCATCCGTAAATGGACCTGGTGAACAAAAGGGCGCCAATTATAGGATTGCAACGGTGAAGCGACCCGGTCTTCGCCATTTAGTGTTCAAGCTCTCGATGAATGAACACCAGTATACCTTACATACACCTTACACAGGTATGTGGAAGGTGCATGTGTAAGGTGTATGATGAAGGTGTACGTGTAAGGTGTATGTGTAAGGTGTATGTGTGAGGTGTATGTGTGAGGTGTATGTGTCAGGTATATGTGGAAGGTGTATGTGTGAGGTGTATGTGTATGTGTGAGGTTTATGTGTGAGGTGTATGTGTAAGATGTATGTGGAAGGTCTATTTGTAAGGTGCATGTGTAAGGTGTGTGTAAGATGCATATAGGTGTATGTGTAAGGTGTATATAGGTGTATGTAGGTGTGTGTGTGTGTAAGATGTATGTAAGTGTATGTAGGTGTGTGTGTAAGATGTATGTAGGTGTATGTAAGTGTATGTAGGTGTGTGTGTAAGGCGTACGTAGGTATGTACTAATAGTATTGAAGGGAAGCATCCGTCCAGGCTTTTCGCTGGCACTTTTGATAATGAACTAATATTTGTCCTGTCCGAGGAGAGAAACGGAGAACGCGCGCATTGCCGTTGATGAGTGAAAGAGAGACGGTGTATTGAGTTAAACGCGAGTGAATGGGAAAATGTCGAGGACGTTTGTGTACTCACCTATGCAATATACACATGTCTATGTGTGTACCCCGTACGTTCGTCCATGTGTGTATGTACGTATACGTGTATGCATGTACGAGATGCACGTAAGTGGGCGTTCTGAGTCTCGTAGCTACAGTGCCTACTATATAGTAGAGTAACATACGTAGGTGCGTATATAGCAACTCGTTCGCGTGTTATCAGCGACCCTTCCGCAAATACGCGCTTGCCCCCGGGGCCACGGATCCCACGACCCCGGTTCAAGCTCTTTCCCGCTGCTGAACCGACATACGTGCACGTACGTTTACCTCCGCTACTTGTCCAGTCGGTATTACAACGTCGGTATAGTTGTACATGCACATACACGCATTCATATGTATTACATGTCGATAGCACATACATGACTATGGGATATCGATATTCATGAGGATTCCAATTTCCTTCGATTGCGATGGTGCATTCTGAAAACTCTTTCCAAATGTGCCTCAACGCGAGACAACGTATTTTCACCGCGTTAAGAATGATTGCCATCCTGATCAAGTTTGCCGGGACTATGCAGGCTCGTTGTACGAGAGCGTTGGAGAATTTTGGACCAACGAAACAGGCTTGAATGAAATATGGGACATTTGCGTGAACTTGGATAGCGCCAAATTGAATTAGCTTATAGGCTTACTGAATTGCACGTTTTGCTAATTTATGGTGGGGTGACATTTCGTGAGCAGGTGAAAGTGAGTGTTTTAGTCACTTATAAGGAACTTCACGTTGGTGTGATTTGATTTTGATAAAACTCATGTGTATAGTAGAGCATTAAAAACTATTAGATATGGATTTTTTTATCAGCGGAAGAACTGTTTTAAGGGGTGAAGTTAGCTCTTTGAGTAAAACATGTCAAGGGTTGATTTTGCAGTTTTACCGCAAGCAGTCCACCCATTTCAGTGGAACGAATACGGAAACTCTTCTCATGCAAAACGATCAGAAATCCACTATGAGTACGTTGAAAAGGAACAAAAGATGGACCACCTCTTTATTTTTCATTCTCTCGCCCCATTTTTAGAAGGGGTGCATTAAATCGAATAAAACGGGTATCACTTTGAAGGTGGGATAAAATTACTAATAAAATTTCGTATTTTTGCATTGTAAGGTGTACATTGAAAAGCAACAAATTTAATTGCATGAGTACATTGAAAAGCAACAAAAGATGAACCACCTCTTTATTTTTCATTCTCTCACTCCATTTTTAGAAGGGGTGCATTAAATCGAATAAAACGGGTATCACTTTGAAGGTGGGATAAAATTACTATAAAAATTTCGTATTTTTACATTGTAAGGTATACATTGAAAAGCAACAAATTTAATTGCATAAGTACATTGAAAAGCAACAAAAGATGAACCACCTCTTTATTTTTCATTCTCTCACTCCATTTTTAGAAGGGGTGCATTAAATCGAATAAAACGGGTATCACTTTGAAGGTGGGATAAAATTACTAATAAAATTTCGTATTTTTACATTGTAAGGTATACATTGAAAAGCAACAAATTTAATTGCACGAGTACATTGAAAAGCAACAAAAGATGAACCACCTCTTTATTTTTCATTCTCTCACTCCATTTTTAGAAGGGGTGCATTAAATCGAATAAAACGGGTATCACTTTGAAGGTGGGATAAAATTACTAATAAAATTTCGTATTTTTGCCGGATTGAAGGTGAACACCAATGTTCCTTGTTGATAATTGTCATTGGCGTTACAGCATTAGATCAATTGGAAAACCGATGCTAGTGAGTTACTAAAATGACTTTTCCTGCCCATGATATGTGACCGTCAGTTTTATGTAGCCACTTTCACATAGTGGGATCTATGATACCGTTCTCAGTCTGTTTTTCTTCAGGCAGATCATTCGATACTCAGTAATCAATTGGTGGAGCATTTTCATCAGTCGCTTCACCGCCGAATAGATTTTACTTCCGCAAAATGATGTTCGTCACCAAAGAACGAAGCCTCGTGCTATCATTTATGGAATCCTCAAGGAATCATTTACAATTTCTACATTCAAAACCATAAAAAAGTGTTATGGCAGGTCTCACATGTTCACTGCGTAATTCTGTCAAAAAATGATTTGCACATGGCTTGCGGCAAATGTGACTATGGGACGCGAAGTGGCGAAGAACCATTTGTCGCTTCATTTATGATTTCCAACTCGTGCTTCTGACAGCTCGAGCTCCACACGTATATTTCTCCCTCTCTGACGAAAAGAAAGAATACACAACTTTTCGGTGACAAACGAGCCGGAAAATGTTTCCGCATCGCTTCGGTCACTCGACGTGAGAATAATCGTTTTCCAATTGAAATTCAATAGTGACACGTACTCGAGAGCGTATAAGCCCCGCAGCGGGAAGAGAAAGCGAAAGAGAGATGGATAGAATGAAGAAAAGTATAGCAGTCGCACAATCCCCTGTGCAAGATGCTCCGATCTCTCACTCCTCATACTCGATGATTCGTTCTTCTCTCTCGAGCTCTGATACTATCTATCACGATTGGCAAAGATGTTTCTGACACCTACAACATACCTCCAGAATCGCTTGACGTCGAGTTGCGGGAGACAGGCTGAGGAAAAAAAAGTGGCCGGAAACTTCACGATGTCAATGCCGCCTGACCTGGATAAGAAGACCTTCCGGTCGATCCTCACTGGGGTGGAGCATTTTTTAGGGGTGTCGGAATTTAAAAGAATTTAAATAATATCCCTCTCGACGGAGTTTTAAGGTATTCGTTGGGTTTTTTTTTCTTACGAGAATACCTTAGCTGTATACACCTATCGGCCTGGAGGTATATACGTATGCGTGGATGTATACAAAAACAGCGAGAATGCCATGGAGGCATAAATCGGGTAAAATACGTTCGCGAGAGGATCGCAACTCGCACATGAGAGATTTCACGGAGAATCTACAATTCTAAAGCTTTCCATAAAACACTCGACGAAACGCTTGGCCTGCACTTTTCAAGTGCTACCAGCTCGCCATCGTCTCTACCCCAACTATATTTTCACGCTTGCACTCCCTCTCATGGACCACTGTTCTCTCGTTCGCACGATCGTTTCGCTTCTCCCTTTCGTTCTCTCGTGCCTTTTATTTCTCGCTCTCTTTCTCTCGCTCTCACTTCGCTGTCTCAAAATTTTGCACACTCGCGACTCTCTCGTCACATATGGAGGGGAGCGAGACAGTCGATGATTCTGTTGAAATATGTAAAACTGCTCGGTAACCTCTTCAATTTACATGGACGGGGAGATTTAACCCGCGAATCGCGGATACGACGAGCCGCTCGGAGAATTATAAAGGGCTCACGTCCCCACTTGCATCGATGAAAAGTTAATCTACGATTTAACGATCATTGATAACCGCTTGTTTCGCGGATTTTCGGTGAATTTTTGAGCTTCGTGATGCGATTTGATCATTATCGATTAATTTGCACTGATTTTAAAAATTGTTCAAAATTAATTATGACCATTGTTAAAATTAATTTTTAGATTTATTTAAATTAATTTTCCGATTTATTGAAATTAATTTTCAAATTTATTGGCATTAATTTTACAATTTATTAAATCTAATGCATTAAGAATTTTGGTTTTATTTACAATTTTCATAATTAGTTAAAAATATTTTTCAATATCAATTTTAATAATTTTTGTAATTAATTTTATATCATTTTCAAAAATAATGTAATCATTTTTTAATTAATTAACAAATTATGAAAATTAATATTGAAAAATATGTTAAATGATTTATAAAAATTATGAAAATTTTAAATAAAACCAAAATTCTTCCAATGTGAGACGATGGAAAATCCACTGTAAAAGTATAGAAAAATAACGAAATTAAGGGATCTTTCTTTAGGGGATGGTTTTCGCCATCAAAACCGTTTTTACGCCGATAAAAAGAAATACGAGTCTAATAGTTTTCAATGCTTTAGCACATATATGGGTTTAAACAAAATCGAAGGCGGATTAGTTCTTTGTAAGTCACACGAGAGAACGGATGCATGTGTATCCAATATAGTGTGTCTAGCGTACCGGAAAATGCATTTTGAATCGTGAGTTTAGAAGAAAAGCGCAACGTTTAAATTCTCCCCATTTCTCTAGTTCTTAATAAATTATCGCTTGGTCAGGTTTCCTTCTCTTACTCCCTCTCTAGCTGTCTATTTCCCTACGTACGTATTTCGGTATATTTTTAATCTCTTTTTCGACGCTAAGGCTACACACATTTTATGCACTAGCGTTGTGTATATTTCCTTGCTGGAAGAAGGGATATGATACGAAGAGTCAAGTTTTTTTCTTCCTGTTGCACGATTCTCGCTCGTTCGCTGTACAAACAAGCGACGATAAAACTACACGTTTGAGGCTTGTGGAGATATGGCACAGAGCGCGAGAAGAGTACATCTGGAAGTAAGGATCATCAGTCACGGCCCATCTGTGGCGGTTTTGGGCTCGAGCGCTTGCAGAGCTTCTCTATTGCTTCGATATATCCTTCTCTCTCTCTCTCTCTTTCTTTCTTTCGTTCCCCCTTATTTTCTCGATTCGTCTTAGTATGCAACGGGAAGAGTGTTGCTCCGGTGATACCTAAAAACCATTTGTCATCGCCGCGACTTAAATATATATTTTCTCACTCCCACCGAGACATGAAAAAGCGGAGAGTTAAACACGACTCGAATGTCGTAAGTGCTGCACGCCTGTGAAGGAGTCAGATAATTCATTTTTTTAAATAAAATCATCCATCGCTAAAGTTGTTATTGAAATTAGTACTGTCAACTTTAATTTTTTTTTAACGATGTCCGTGGACTTCGATATTTCCGGTTTTGAAATTTCATTCTGATTTGGATTTTGAAATCGATGAAATATTGTCGCTAATTCTTATTGTACTATTTTGATTTGAGTTTTAATATTGATGAGATATCGACGTTGATGTTTTCTTTTTATTATTATTTTGATTTCGACTTCAATATCGATAAAATAGTGTTGCTAATAATTCTTATTTTATTATTTTGATTTCGATTTTAATGTCGATGAAATACGGTCGCTACTTCCTGTTTTATTATGTTTATTATAGTATATATTAGTTTTTTAAATTATTATTTTGTTTTCGATTTTCATATCGATTAAATATTATCGCTGATTCTTATTTCATTATTCTGATTGTGGTTTTGACATCGATGATATCTATGGTGTTGAAGTTTGCATCGTTGGAATGCAACGAAAGTTCTTTTTCACATTTTATTTTTCATATTTTTATGAATACAGAGCATCTTTTTTTTATATATTTATATTGTAGATCGCTAAACAAATATCTTTAAAAAGTGGTCAAAAGATTATTGTAGGCCTAATTTACCAAAAGAAATTCAGAAATATTAATTTTCGTTGAGTTCCAACGATGCAAACTTTAACCTCATATGACACCTTATATTGTCAATTCGTATTATTTCAATTTAAATTTTCATATCGATCAAATATTCTCGCTAATTCTTAGTTTATTATTTTGCTTGGGTTTGTTTGGGTTTCAATATCGATGAAATAGTCTCGCTTTTCTCATTACACGATTTTGATTTCGATTTTAATATCGATAAAACTGTTTCCCTTATTCTTATTTTACTATTTCAATATAAATCTTAATATCAACAAAATATTGTCGCTAACTCATATCTTACCATTTCGATATCGGTTTTAAATATCGATGAATTATTCTCTCCAATTATTTTATTGTTTGATTTAAATTTTAATATCACAGAAATATTGTCTAATTCTCATTTGATTTCTAATGTTCCTTCGTATGCACTTCCGGACTTTTGCGATCTCACCCTTACCCGTTGATCCCACTCTTATCATTTCACTTCTCAAGTGGCCCCCCATGCCCCAGTGTCGATTGATCGATTTTTCTTCCTCGTGTAAAGACGTGATTTTTTCTTTAGAAAGAAGGTCCAACGCCATCAATGACTATTTGTCGACAAATTGTCTGGAACATGTGCGTTATAATTAATGCGTGTACTGGCGTCAATTGGCACGGGCAATGATTGTAACACGAGAATATAAAACTCGATGTCATTTCGTATTAATTTTCGTTTACCTGCCAACTGCACAATTTCGTTGATCAAGACGTACACGGCGGATTAAACGTTAAGCACGTTTAGCGCATACGAATTGCTCGTAAATCCATATGTACCGGAAATTTGTACGACGTTTTTCGTATGTATACGTGTGGAAATTTCGTCAAACACGCGTCAGCGAATCGACGCGTTATTTCGCTTAGCTTCCGAAAGCAGGTGCATTATTCGAGCAGGGAATATATAGTTTACGACTATTTTATTGCCGGCCCCCGGTGTTCAGCGGTCGTATTTAACGTTTTATCCTGCCGCCGACCTGCACACAACTCTTCCGTCCCCCCCCCCCCCTCTCTTTCTCTCTCTCTCTACATTTTCGATTCCTCCGGAGCGCTTTTTCGCGAGTCCTGTTCTCCTGGCAAAGGGTAAGGATTTTATTTTAACTACGAGCAAAGGGTTGATCTATCTCTCTCCGTCTCTTTTTATCTTTCACGCAAGCGCACACTCGCGCCTCCAATCGTTTCATAAAAGTCGTCTGGCACATTTGTTTTACTATATTATTGCCAACGGACCGACGATAACGCAGCTCTCGAACCCGTTTTCGAATATTATTTTATTATCGTCTATACGGGCGAATCCGCGACTCCCGCGAAACGAGGCGGATTATGAGAGACTTCTGCTCGCGTCCTTTTTACACTTATCATCGAGAAGAGACAACGTTTTTATGAGTCTTACGCGATGCCTTCTGGTCTCTGGAGCCGCTCATATTCGGCGCTGTAGGCACCCACTTTGATACAGTTTTTTTTTACGTCGCATCGTAACGGATTGTTCGGGAGTTTACGCGTCAAGTCATACAGAACGTTTATGGGAATAGAGGGCTTGTCGAATGTTGGCCGGGATTCGACTGCATTTTTGGGACTCTCCGATTAATTGATTCGATTGGATAAGTCGTTTTTGGACCCGTGCAGAAATTGTTCCAACGATCCAATTGGATTCCCATACTTGTTCCTGATCAAAGGGGTTCCGGATCCAATGGGTCAGCGCATTCGATCTCTATACTAAAACGTCACTTTCGTCCGTTGGATTCCCACATAACATTGAAGTTTGCATCATTGGAGTGTAACGAAAATGATTTTCTTTCAATTTCCCAAATTTAATTTTCGCAGATTTGAGCTACGAAAATCACGGAAATATTTTTAGGATTCTTAGTTAGCGATTTACAACTTAAATCTGCATATGATTTTAGACAATAATGAAAGTTGGAAACGAAAAAGAATTTACGTTGCATTCCGACGATGTAAACTTCAACCCCATATTTTCATTGGGATTTCCTATTGGAATCCAATGTAGGAATACAATTCTGAATATAGTACGAAAATATAGATGCGGTACTTGATGGATCCCGTCGCATTCTACAGGGTGTCCCAGAACTGAATGCGTTCCCTGAAATGGGGGGGGGGGGGGGGGGTCGGGGGTTAAATTCTGAGTCGATTGATATAAGCATGTGTGGGTCTCAGATCAACCCCTGAATTATTATTGACCTTTAAAGGCAGGCCAATCAGGTGCGCCCGCTTTTAAAAATCAATAATAATTCAGGGGTTGATCTGAGACCCACACATGCTTATATCAATCGACTCAGAATTTCATCCCCAACCCCCCATTTCAGGGAACGCATTCAGTTCTGGGACACCCTGTATACGTTGAATTTTCTTAACGAAATACATAGATATACAAAATTAAATGTTTTCGTTACACTTCAATGATGCAAACGTTACCACAATTAATCGAATCGAAGTAACATTTGATTCAGCCGGATGCCACGCGATCGCCGTGAAATAATTTTTAACCTTATTGACGTGAAATTTCTTCGACTCAGCCGAAATTTATTCAAATCGAATAAATCCATTTTGCTCACCGAGGAACACGCGCAGATACGAAGAAAAAAAATAAAATAAAGAAAAAACGCCCTCACGCCCCGCAACAGAATCGTGCTCGTTGAATTCTCATCCCTCGAAACGTTTCATCCAAAAGTAACTCGATCGTCGTCGACGTCGTTGTAAGAAAGTCGCAGCTGGCACCACGGCAAAAATTACGAGGTGTGCCGCATAGCGAGGAGCTTTCGCGCAGCGGCTTTTTTCTCGGCACATCAAGTCCCGGCTGACAAATGACGAAGGCAACTTTTATTATTTTAGATGTGGCCCATCAGTGATCGCGAGAGCATCCCCCCATGACTCTCCTCCCCCTTCTCTCCGCGATATGTCTTACATTTTTTTCCCCGTACAGTGCGCGCTCTGATAGTGACAAAAAATTCTCAAACTCGAACGCGACTGAGGGGGAGAGAAAATGTCGCGGCTGGTAGTTCGTGCAAGGGCTGTTTTACGGTTTGATAAATTGCTGGTGATTTTATTGGGCAAACTTTTGAGTTTGGTTCTTTCAAGGACAAATCCAAACAAACTCAAACAAACCCACGGCAAAGCAAATATTTTGACAGTTATTTGACATGTCGATGAAATACACTGCCGTACATGGTCATTTATCATAATGACAATGACAGTGATGATCTAAATCGGGTTCTTTTTATGAACCAACGTAATTATTGACATCAGAGACCACGTAGCCAATGTGCTGCAGCGATTTCCCATGATAAGCACATTTTGCTCGAGATAATACTTGGATGGATGAAGGCCCAAGAGCATACGGAGGAATATTGAGCAATAATGTCAAATCGATAACACACTTGAGTGCAATATCCACAGCCATAGTGGCCTGAAAAAAAGGCCAAATTCAGAAATTTGTTTTCGCCAACTGTAAGAAAATGACTAAAAGATACAGGAAAATAACAAAAACATGGTCGCCGGCCGATGATGACATTTTCTTCGCGACGTTTGGCGGTGGACTCTCTCCGGCTTAAACGGTCCATCTGAAATCTAAAAACCAAACTGGTTATTCAAGTTGACAATAAATACAAGTCGTTGACGATCGTCGATTCCGACAATTATTTTTTTTAACAACGTGGCGACGAATTGAACCTGAAGCATAAAAAATCCATGAAAAAAGTTCTAATTTTTACGTAACTGTTAAAAAATGAAGATCGATTTCGAAAAAGTAAGATCGTCAACGACCTTTAAATATTCCTCAACGTATCTCCTGTAAATTTGGAAACAATCCATCAGGTGGTTCTCGTGATATCATGTCCACCGACTATGAAAATAAGTGTTTAGCGAAAAACGCGTTTAAAGTTTGAGGTATGGTGCTGCTCCAGCTAGAATCCTCAGCTCATTCAATTTTAGGAATATTTCAACGAAATTATCAGGGAACATAGCTGAATAGTGATACCATCGAATAAAAATATTTCAAGAAAACGCAATTTTTTGACCCACCTACATTTCTACACCTAGACCCACATTTCACTCGTACGTCGCTCCGGTACCTGAGCGATCGCGCTTCGCTGTTATTGGGAGGGATAAAACACAAAAAGCCTCAAGGGGAGGAAATAGGAGGAACCCGCTGGAAGTCAGAAAATCATACTCGTGTTAGGTGCTCCGAAGATACGTCTCGTTCCAAAAATGATTCAGTACAAGACACGAATTGGACGATTACATGGAACCCTTCAATCCAATACATCACAAGATCGTTGCTTCGAGGGTTGAAACAAAAAAAAAAACAAAGCCGCTTAAGCCGGGTTAACGGAAAAGGAACTCTTCTTTCTCCTCTCTCGAAGTGGGAGTGTTGGAAATTGGTATTATTCCCAATCACCCTTCCAGCTCGGGGCACACGTTACGAGTTTTACAAGCGAGAAAAAAATAAAGAGAAGATAGAGGAGGGCGAAAAAACCTAGTGCTTTCTGATAAAGAAAAATATTGCGTGGCCAATATGCGACCCCTATATTCAAAGTCAGTCTGTCGTTCTTTCTGTGCCACGATGAGGGACGAAGAGCGAAAGATCTCTTCGCTGCTTTCTCTCTCTCTCTCTCTCTCTCTCTCTCTCTCTCTCTCTCTCTCTTTCTCTCTCTCTCTCCTTTTCCCCCGCCGCGATCGTTCTTCTACTCTCTATGCAAACGAAGGATCGTTACGGTTATACATGTTACCCGCCTCGAGGTATTATATATAACTATATGTATAATATATAATGCAGTACTCATATCGTAACATATACATAAGCATACACACACACACACACATTGATTCGGCGTGAGAGAGGATTGATCGAGTGCTTCTCAATTTCGAAACTCCTCCCTCTCTTGCCCAACCACCCCTCAGCATTTTCTCCTACCTTTCTCTTGAACGCCACCCACCCCTGCGTTATTTAACCCCCTCGAGCATCCCGAGCATTTTCTCAACCCCAGCGAGGAAATTGGATGTGCTTTTCTACGCACCCAACGAATCGTACAGTCTACGCGTTCACCCACTAAATTCATTTTTTTTCTTCATTCAATGGTTTTGTTGTACAGTTGGATCACGATTGGTAGGTGCCGAGAAAAAGGACGCAACCTACGTGCCGTTGAACGTAAGATCGTGCCACTCAAGTCTATTCGCATCGCTCGCATCTGGCGTACACGCGCAGTCACCGCTCTTTTCTCACGTCGTAGCAAGTCACGGGAGCTTTTCCTTCTCGAGCTTTTGCACTTACTTTTTCTCTCTCGCGTTTTCGCGTCTTTTAAACTCGCGGCCCCCACGGTTTTAATCCGATCGAATCATCGCTCCGTTAACTCAATTTTCCAGCGGAATCGCGACGTCTCAATGAAAAAGAAAAACCGGAACGATCAATCTTGTGCTCGTGCGATTTTGCAACCGAGGATTCGTGACTCGACGAAAAATGAGCTTCGTTTAAGGCATTAGGCCACAGTAACGGGTATAACATCATGTGCGGATTGAACAATTTTTTTTTTCGTATGAAAAAGTGATTCACTCATAAAATTAATTACACATCTGTTTAGTATGAATATCAAGGTGTTAGAAAATATATATTTTTTTTTTCGATTTACAAAATGGGCGACTACTAATATTTTCTTTTGTTATCTTTTTTTTAGAACAAAAAACAAAAATTCTCGTCAGTTTACATTAGAATACCTAGAGTAGTACGTACGGAATTAAAAAAATATTGTTTTATTCAAAAGTTGTAGGTATTTGAACTTAAGAAATGAATTTTCAGTGAAAAATTTCGTTATAACTGCTCATAAACTGCTCATAAAATGAAAAGTTTTCGATTAATCAGAAATTTCGTACGTACTTCGCTGCGAAATGCAATTAGGAATATAATTTTTAAATTTGAAGTAAATCGAGTGAAAATTGTTAGTTATTTGTCACGCCAATTGGAAAAAAAGTACCAAAAGTATCATACTATATAGATGTGTAATTAATTTTATGAGTGAATCACTGTCTCATAGGAAAAAGAATTGTTAAATTCGCACATGATTTTATACCCGGTACATTTTATACTGTAGCCTAAGGCCTTAAGGAAGTTGAAGCGGTCCAGTTGAGACAAATGACGATTTAGTTTTTTTTTTCGATTAACCACAAACTGCATATGAGGTATAGATTTATTTTGTTGGTGCTAATTCTTCACAAAATATATAATTAAAAGGCAAAATGATGTATTTTAATATTTTTATTACGTAAATAAGAAAAAAATTTGTGTTACTGCGAACTTGAAAAAGTAAAACATTATCGATGATTTTTAATTTCATAAAGTGCGTCAGGGAATGTTTTATACAACGGAAAATACAATTTTTAGTAATTTATAATTATGCCTATTTATATTTATGTCACGAGATTATTTATTATTATCATTGATTGATATTAAGTGTTGCCAAAATACGGCAACTTCGTTGACATTAAGGTTGCAATGCTCTTCATTCGCCAGCTAAGATTCCCGATTTTTTTTATCAAACCTTGAGGTTCAATATTGAATTTATATGATTTACGATGGGCAAGATGGGTTTTTTCTTTTTCAGATGTTTGCAAAGGTTCAGTTTGCGTTAATCCGTTATTATAAATCGTTTATTTTGGTGCTAAATAGCAAAAAACTTACATTCTCCGTAGCGTCAACGTCTTGCCCATCTTACTGCACGTATAATTACACACATTAAACTATTTTTAATCTCTGGTGTTTTGAGGTGAAAAAAATTGAAAAAAATCGGGAAGACTCAGGACAGTGCAGACAATAACATATATTTTTATTTATTTTCAACCCTTCCTTGACACACTTATATTTCGCCATGATTTTGGTACACTGATTCCACTTAACCCGAATAGTACTTCATCCACCTGCCCTTAACATCCCTTCGGTCGGTTTTTATTGAAAAAAATCCGGGCTACACTTCATACATTTCCTTATTAATTATGCAGACATATTTGCAGATCAATTATGCAGACATATTTGCAGATCAATTGTGCAGTCATATTTGTCTGCATGAAAAATTCGCAAAGTATAAAATTGAATAATTGTAAAAAAATATTGAAAAATTTTTATTTTGGGAAAGTGAGCATTTCATTTCAAATTCGTCGGGATCAAAATGACCTAGTGTGTCAACGTAGGGTAAATCTTGGATTGTAGCCAGCGCTCCAACCTCCTTAAACTTCCAACGTTGAATTTCAAGACTTGAGCGAAGTAGAAAAATGTTTACATTCGTCATCAGAGACAAACAGTTTTCAATTTTTCAATTGTTCTTTGGAATCTGTTTTTTCTACTATCCCCCCCCCCCCATTGTTCAAAACAAGATGTGTGATTTGTCACGCACGTCCTATGGGTCAAAGGCCAAATCGGTCATGAGCCCAATGCCCAATGCAGCTTTTTCCACCTAGCCGTGAAGGAATCACCATCAAAAGCGAGAGGAGTCGACGTCTGCGGAGGTGGGTTAAAATAAAAGCTGTATCGAGAGCAAATTCTGCGCTTGACGTCGTAATGCAGCGTGTTCGAACGACTATACGCGAGGACCCGTTGAGGGGTGGGGCTGGACTCACCGTACGGTGGTCTTTTAGCTCGCAGTTTCGACGCTGGTATCCGAAATTTTGCCGACAAAGGCTCACGCTTTCGTACGCGTATTAATAAACACATTCGTACGTCAAGAGCAAGAGAGGAGACCAGGGGTTGAAGGAACCCCTTTTCGATAGAACGACTCAAATATATACGCAAATATACAGCAGGGCCAACCTCGCCTGAACCTTATGGATCGCTAAATATTTCATTTCGTGTCCCTGTGAACGTTTAATTTCAGTTCAGGTGTGTCCTCGTCAATTTTCCATGTGAACATGTACCCCACCGCCCAAAAGCTCTGAGGGACGAGCGCAAAAGTTTTTCGAGGGGCCAGAGGGAGGAATGAGAAAGTGCGGGGATTGGGAATTTCGCGTTTCTCATCGAGGGAACGTGCATTTGTATCAACGGGACATTTCGATCATTCCATATGTACAAAGCTACGCTAAGACGAATGGTACACTGCATCGTTTGATCTCCCGATGAATAACTGTGATATCCGCGAGTCTTCAAAGAAGCATATATATTAAATTTTCAATTTTCGCAAAGCGCTCCGCATAATGGATACGCGATTTCAGACGACGAGGGGGGGTGGGGGGTGGTTCGCGGGGGTGGCTCGTGCACGGGGGATGAAAGCTCACGCGGATTGGTCGAGCTCGTATTGTTCGAGAGCTTCGTTTCCTTTCTTCCTTCGCCTACCATCTCTCGTACGTACATTTGTGATTTAATACCCCGAGACCGCACTATTGTTGAAACCACCCCTTTTCTCTTTTTCTCCTTTTCCAAAGTCCGCGCAAACTCGGATGCGCCCAACTCACTGTATATCTTCGCCTCGGCGAGTCCCCACGGTCGTTATCTGTACGCGATTTGAATAGGGTTTAAGGTTACTCCCGTCCAAAGAATCCCGTTCTCGTTAAGCCCGAGAAAGATTCCTCGCGATCCCACACGGAGCCACCAAAGCTCCTTGCCACATTTCTCATCTCTTCGGACCCCTGAGGAGAAAAAAGCTTTTGAGTATATTTATGAATATTAGGTCATTATGTATGAAATGTCAGATTTTCAGCTTCTCAATCTTATCGATTTGTTTCGAATGGTTTCAAATTTTGTTGGGATAGGAAGGTTTAGGGGCTCGTTCACCTGGGGGCCCGGAAAAATGGCCAAATTCCGATTTCTTTTTGGGGAACGGTTGGTGAAAAAGATACGCATTTTTTAATACAAAGGTAAATAATAGAGAAAAACCAGATCACCGGTTGATGAAGCAATTTTTTCGCTACGTTTGGCGGTGGACACTCTCTAGCCTAAATGGTATGTCTGAAATGTAAACACCAAACGGGTTATTCAAGTTAACAATAAATACGAGCCGTTGACGATCGTGGGTTATTTTAAATATTTTTTTTTTGACAACGTGGCGACGAATTATAACTCGAGCATACAACATTTATGAAAAAAGTCGTTTTTTACTTAACTATTAAAAAATGAAGATCGATTTTCATAAAGTGAGATCGTCAACGACCTTTAAATGTATCTCATCGGATCTCCTTCAAATTTGGAAACAATCCATCGAGTAGTTCTCGACATATCATGTCCACTGACTTTAAGAACAGTGTTTCGAGAAAAAACGCGCTTAAAGTTTGAAGTACAGTGCTGCTACTGCTCGCCCGCTCGACTGTTAGAAGCAGTAGCTCATTCAATTTTAGGAATATTTCAATAACATTTTTAGGGAATGTAGCTAAAGGGTGATACTGTGGAATCAAAATATTTTTGGAAAATGCAAATAAATAATTTTGTCGCCGTGTTTGGCAGTGGACATTCTTCAGCTTAGACGGTCCATTAAAAATCTAAAAGCCAAACGGATTATTCAAGTTAACAATAAATACGAGCCGTTGACGATCGTGGGTTATTTTAAATATTTTTTTTTTGACAACGTGGCGACGAATTATAACTCGAGCATACAACATTTATGAAAAAAGTCGTTTTTTACTTAACTATTAAAAAATGAAGATCGATTTTCATAAAGTGAGATCGTCAACGACCTTTAAATGTATCTCATCGAATCTCCTTCAAATTTGGAAACAATCCATCGAGTAGTTCTCGACATATCATGTCCACCGACTTTGAGAACAGTGTTTCGAGAAAAAACGCGCTTAAAGTTTGAAGTACAGTGCTGCTACTGCTCGCCCGCTCGACTGTTAGAAGCAGTAGCTCATTCAATTTTAGGAATATTTCAATAACATTTTTAGGGAATGTAGCTAAAGGGTGATACTGTGGAATCAAAATATTTTTGGAAAATGCAAATAAATAATTTTTCGCCGTGTTTGGCAGTGGACATTCTTCAGCTTAGACGGTCCATTAAAAATCTAAAAGCCAAACGGATTATTCAAGTTAACAATAAATACGTGTCGTTGACGATCCGCGATTTTTAAAATAACTTTTTTTTAACAATGCAGCAACGAATTGAAACTCGAGCATACAAAATTTATGAAGAAAGTCGTCATTTTTGCGTAATTAAAAAATTAAGATCGATTTTTGAAAAGTGAGATCGTCAACGACATTTAAATGTTTCTCATCGCATCTCCTGTAAGTTTGGAAACAATCCATCACGTGGTTCTCTATATATCATGTCCACCGACTTTGAGAACAGTGTTTCAGGAAAACGCGCTGAAAGTTTGAAGTGAGCCCGGTCGACTGTTAGAAGCTGTAGCTCATTCGATTTTAGGAATATTTCAATAAGATTTTCAGGAAATATACCTAAAAGGTATTACTGCCGAATAAAAATATGTTTGGAAAATACAATTTTTTGACCCACCTAGGTAGATGTCCGTTAAGGCGTTACCCCCACTTGTAGCGCAAAAAAGGCCTTTTTCATGAATTTTTTTTAAGAAAACTACAAAACTTTTTGAAACGATCAATATACCATCTTAAAGAACACATCTTGAAGAACTTTCAGTAATTTTTTAATTGAAAAATATTACATTGTTTAGTGGCAAATGGCCGTCAATGAAATAATGTTTTTATATACACGGTTTGCGGTGACCAACATTGCGGCGAAGTGGATCATCTGAAAAAAAAATGCGGATGGATTTAGTCAAATATAAGTATAAACTAGTCTTTAACCGAAGGATTTTAAAAAATATTCATTTTTCACAAAATGGCGGACAGTCAAAGTTAATGGTTCGACTTTAACGAAAAAAACGGCCGTTTTTTGGCTATGAAACGGCCATTTTTTTCGAAAAAAAAATCGAACGTTTAAAGACTACATTTTTATGTATTAAATAAGCCTGCAAAATTTCAAGAATTTCAGGTTCATTAGTGTTCGAGTAATCTTGGTCACCGACTTCAGAAATGCCATTTTGAGAAAAACGCGTTTAAAGTTTCAATTTCCGGTCGTTTACACAACGGATTCTTCTCTTTCGATGCTCATATCTCAGTCAATTTTGTTCGGATCGACTTGAAATTTTCAGGACATATTCTCAGATACTTATACTTCAAAAAAATGCAATAAAAAAATCGATTTCTTCCAAATCGCAAGTGGGGGTAACCTCTTAAACCTTGCTTCTAATTCACGCGTACTTTGAGACGTATCTGCTCCCACTGAAAATCGCATCTCAGGTCGCCCACGTGATTCATGTTGAGGATCAAGATCGCCAGATTGAAACTTCTCAAACCTTTGACCCTCCGTGCGTTCATCAGCCACATCCTCGCCAAACATTTCGTTGACGAGTTGTCACTGCTGCATTAGTTCCACGACGAAACTCATATCCAAAAACAACACGAGTTCTTTCTACTAATCCACGATTTACAAAATTGAATCTGCAAAAGACAACTCGACCGACAGTCACAAACCAAAACGCGCGTCTGAAATGCTGATGACTTACCTTCACCGAAAAAAAACCGAGTGCTGTCAAAGTGACATATCAGAGACATCGAATATGAAACTTCGTACTTAAGGTGATCGGAAATTTCACACATGACGACCTGATAACTCGGTTTGACGCGAAATTCCAAATTCTCAATTAGCCTCGAGTCATGCCATTTCTCAGCGGGGAAAAACGAAAAATGTAAACACAGTTTTGAGGTTATACGCGCCAAGTGCACTGCACCACTTAGATTTCAGCGGTGGAGAAATCACGACGGTGATCCTCGCGAGTTCCCGTGCGTGGAATATTAAATTCACGCGGAATTCGGAAAGTTTACGAGGAAAAGCATTATGCGGTGGGTGGTAGTCGCGATATGATGTAGTACCCAAGTTCGAGGCAAGTCTCGCTGTGCTCTTACTCTTCCTTTCTCCTCCAACTATCATCCCCGATGTCTTTCTCTTTCTTCGCGGAATATTTTCTCCCGTTCCCTAGCTATAAAAGACGCACGGACATATACACATGTATACGAAGGCAGACATAGCCCTTGTTCTTTTACTCACGTTCTCTCGTTTCGGCATAGCTTAGAGGGCAGCAATCTTTTATTATTAGCGCAGGGCTTTGCCAGACAATGAAACGAACGGAACGGAATATGATATCGTAGAGCAGAGAAGTTCCTCTCTCTCTCTCTCTCTCTCTCTCTCTCTCTCTCTCTCTCTCTTTCGCTCCCTGGTGCGCCCTTCTTGCCCTTCGCTCGTACCAGAAGCGCAACACACGAAAAGGGAAGCTATTGTCGGTCTCTTTGAATTTTAAAGTCAACGATCGATACAACTCGTGAGGGGATGGATGCGCCTTTAGCCATGTATTCCATCTCTCCCTTCGGCCCTTTACGCCACATCGGTGTTGTAGCAGTAGCGGCACAGCATCACCCTCTCGCGTTCTACATGGTCCGTGGTATATGTACATTCCCAGTCCTCTTCCCCATCCACTTTCATTGTTTATTTGGGATCTTACGAGTACGTGATACGGACACGAGGTCCGACACTCCGTATACCTCGTTTAGGCTCGTTTATGTACTTTTTCTGCTTTCTATCGCTCTTTCTTCCGCGTCGCGACACCTGTGACGTCCAACCCAAAATATGACAACGAGGGAATGTTTCCTGCAATGTACAACGTCATTGGAGGACCATTATATGCCAACTACATTTCTTCAACCCTTTGCGGCATAGTGTAACACTGGCGTTACACCTAATTCAATTCAGATTTTGACGATTCAGAAGTGTTTTTCAATTAAATATGGCGGTTGTAAATGCGTTCCAAGGTTCCTAGGACTTCAATAACTACTAAAACATACCTATACATTTTTAATTATTCACGTAGCGGGTGTCATCAATGACGAAAGTGCAAAAATAAACGTGCATGTAAAGAAAAATGTATGCTTGAAAAGGTCAACTTTGGTACTAGGGTGAACCGACTATTCAATGGACAAAAGGTGATTTAGATTTGACATCAGTAAGAAATATGAAGTGTCGATAAAAACTGGAATCGGTATAAGTCGTAAAATCCAAAGAATCGACATATGTGCCGTGTTTTGATAATTCTCAAAGCAGAGAACATGTAGCTTGTCTGTTAAAAATTGTAAAATGAATTACTGCTAAGAGATAACAATGTAGATTTCATTGAATATTGTCATAAAATGGATAAAGTGTTGAAAAGCCCATACCGCGCATTAATTTGGAATTTCATGTGCCCATGTATTTTGACTCGCTGATCACGAATGTGATAGTGAAAATACCCGCAAACTTGATGTTCACGGTCAAAACTCACAAAAACTGGTTTTTTTTAAGTTTTTGTATTTTATTTTAATAAGTGTTGATCTTAGAGAAAAATATTTGCTACAAAAGTTGTAGCTTATAAAAAGATTGATATTTTATGTTCCATGCAGTTTTCTTCTAAAACCATTCTGTTTCGAGGAAAATGGGATAATGCTCCGATAAGTACGTTTTGCTAAACGTTTTGCTAAACGCGGGAAAGTTGGAGTTTAATTTTTAAAGTGCAGTTTAGCCTTTAAACCCAAACAAAGCCAAACAAAAAGGCACAAAATAAAATAAAATGAAATATAAAAAAAGCAAATAATGAATGTACACTTTAAAGACTACACTCCAACCTTCCTGCGGTAAAGTGCATAAGTAGATAATATCGGAACTAATAGAGTTTAGCAAAATGTACTTATTGGATCATTATCCCATTTTTCTCGAAACAGAATAGGTTTACACAAAAACTGTATAGGATATAAAATATCAATCTTTTTGTAGGCTACAATTTTTGTAGGAAACATTTGTCGCTGAGCTCAAAATTTATTGAAATAAAATAGAAAAACTATGAAAAACATCAGTTTTTGTGCGTTTTGACATTGAAAATCAAATTTGCGGGTATTTTCACTATCATATTTGTGATTAGCGAGTGAAAATACACGGGCACACGATATTCAAAATTAATCGGCGGTATGGGCTTTTCGGAACTTTACCCGTAGTTTTTTTTTTAGAATGTCACGTTAACATGCAACGAAACTTTGTGTAGTTTCCACCAAATCGTAATAACGAATATAATACTCATATGTATAAGAATATTATAATTTTCGTGCAACACAGTAATCTCCAAATCTAGCATTCAATAGAAATAAAACGTTATGCTTTACAACGTTGATCGACACTACACGTCCATTTATTGACGACCAAGTATCATTTACTAGTAATTTCGTCCATTCGCATGCGTTTAGCCATTTCGCTACTTACTTATCAATTCCTCAAATATTATTTGTCGCAATTACTTCGAATATTTTTTTTTCTACTATAAGTATAATATGTTTTGGTAGCTATAGCGATTGAAAAATAAGTTTTGATGACATTTCCATTTTACAGTTTATCTGAATCCCCATTCCAAGTATTCGTCACGAAGCTAGATACTCGATAAAATTGTTTTCTCTATACGAGTATTTCGAAATCGACCAGAACGAAAGTTCAATCCTCAAGTTGATATTTTTTGACGACTCGATTCTGAAGAAGAAAAAAAGTGATGTTTGCCAATGATGACGATTTCCTTTGATATTCTGGAAACGTTCCATTAGTTCCGCTCGGGGGGGTACAGAACGACATTGCGTGGAAATGCGATTGAATGAAAAATGTCGAGCCATCCTGATCGATTCGCAACGGGTTCGTTGGCTGGTCCATCGAATGTCCGGCTCGTTGATCACTTCGAGTGGACATCGCTCGCGCGCTCTTGGATCCGTGAAATCATTTCGCCGTTAGCCCGCCGGGCATTTTCTACGTACGATAACATTTACCCTCCCGTATTTAGTGAGATTTCAAACCGTTTCTCCTGGATACGTACGCACACGTACACACGGGCTAACGCATACTTCACGAGAGAACACGAGAAGAGAAATGCTCTCCGGTGGTAGCAGTTGAACGTCGAGTTGATACGGCACGGAGAGCGGAAACCGTCACCAAATTGTCGCGCCCCTAATGATAAATTGCGCCCTCGGCCTGGCGTGAGTCTCGAAGCCGAGGGACGTGCCTCTCGTGTGTATCAGAGAACGAGGAACGCACCGGAGAAACGATCTCTCCTCTCGTCGCTACTATATAACGGGGAATCAAATTGCAATTTGTTATTTGTAATTCCGAGTGTCGCTTAATATACTCACTCTCGACTTCTCCCACGAGACACTATACATCTATATGGGACATTCGATGCCAAAGTTCTACAACCTTGAAGAATTGTAGAAAGGTTGTGAAAAGGTTGTGAAAGATTGTGAAAAGAATTGTCAACCATCGAAAGAAAAAGAAATAAAAAAGAACGCTTTGTCTCAACGCTCCGCAATTTATTGACACATGTTCCTTCAATATTGATTCTACGATTTCGTTACACAGCTACTTCAGAATTATTCATACAATATCATAATTGGTAATTAAAATAATAATTATTTATATATTAATTAAAAAATTATCTAAAATTAATATCTAAAATTAATTTTAGATATTATAATCTAAAATTAATCAATTATATTATAATTTAAAACAGAATGAATTATGTTTAAATTAAAAACTATTAAATTATGTTTTTTAGACTTTGAGAAAATCTTCGCATCCAGGGAATTGAATAACCCGATTGTCGTTTAGCACTCGTTTGTACGTATGGTCATCCTTCTATCATTTATAATTAAAATAATTATGAATTCTACTAAAATTAAAACACAATAAATCACATTATGGAAAATAATACATTTCACTATAATGTAAAAAATAATAAAGTATCTTGAAAGTGTAAAAATAATAAATTATACTAAAATTGTAAAAATAATAAACTATATCATAATTCAAATAACAATAAATTATATTATAATTTTCACACAATAAATGATATTTTTTTAATCTTCCGAGAGAATCTTCTCGTCCTGAGAATTGAATAATTGTTAAGCACTTTTTTCTTCATTTGCTCATCGTGCTATTCATAGCTCGATGAAATCTCTAAACGAGGCGATTAAGGAACAGAAAGGAACCAATAAGATCCGTATAAAAATCAAGATTGTATATTGATCGATTGATGCATCGGTGAGCCCATAGATGTACACGCGGATTCTCATTCTCGCCGTAAAATACTTTCGCTCTCTCGGCCGAGATAGAAATTAACCGGTGCTTGATGAGAGCAACGAGCTCGAAACGAGCGAATGAGAAAAGATGAGACGATCGCATATACCGAAACAACGCGAAAAGAGAGACAAAACGGAAACGAATGGACTCTCGGTCTGTCGCGCGACTAACCCCCCCGAATTTCATCCTCGCCAGCTCAAATGCCGTGGGGACGGAGGGGTCGCGTGCGCGCGAGACAAACGTTAAAAGCTTGGCGAATGCGATGTGGACATTTTATTTCATTAATTCACGTTCTACAGCGTGTGCTTGTGTAAATACGTGTGTACAGGTTGCCTGTTAAAAAAGACGATATTTTAGTGCTCGGTATTTTAGTATTTCTTTTGTCGGTCTTCGAGCTACATAAGTGCGAAGGTGGAAAAAGTAATTTGCTCCAATCGTAATGCGATTCATTTTCTCTCTCTTTTATTAGATTTTTATTGATAAACAATTATACGTACAGTATTGGTCAAAAGTTTTCGCTCACTTTGGATTATTACAAAGTAATATTGTCATAGTATAAATTTAGTCAATTAGTAGTCATAAAGTTTGTAAAATATCGGTAGAATATTAATAAAATAAATTCTTACTGATTACTGATTTTACTAAATTAGTAAAATTAGTAAAAATACTAATCGTAGCACAAAATTGGTAAAATTGGTATTTTACTAAATTAATAAATCAGTAAAATCAGTATTTTGCTAAACTAATAAATTAATAAAATTAGCATTTTACTAAATTGGCAAATTAGTAAAATTAGTATTTTACTAGATTAAATTTAGTCAATAAGTAGTCAGAAAGTTTGTAAAATATCAGTAGATTATTAACAAAATAAACTCTTACTGATTACTGATTTTACTAAATTAGTAAAATTAGCATTTTAGTAAATTGGCAAATTAGTAAAATTAGTATTTTACTAGATTAATAAATTAGTAGAATTAGCAAAAATTACCAATCTTATTAAATTAGTAAAATACTGGTCAAATAAATTAATTTGACTTATTTCTTATTTTACGAAGATACTATATAGCTCTATAAAATGAATGATATTATTCCAATATAATTTCGCAATTATCCAAAGTGATCGGAAACTGTTGACCGATACTATATACGTACTCGCGTATATTTGAAACATTAATTGAACTTCACGAAGTTCATTTGATTTAATTAATTGTCCTACACCATGCGACCCGTATGTTTCTTGACATTGTCAACCCCGAACTCCACATCTTCGAAACAAACTCCACGTAATTGAAATACATTTTCTCTTTTCCCAAAATGAAATAAATCGACTATCCCCGTCGCGTCGAAAACTCGTGCAAGCGTCAGAGGAAAAAGAAGGAAGAGATTGTAGGGTAGGAGACTCGAATCTCGTTGTATTCGATTTTGACTATTCAATTTTCCAGAAAAATAGCACTTCGCCCCGATCATGCCGCTTCTCGAGAAACATTCAACCAACATTCGCCACCGTGAGAGTGAAAAGGAGGGAAATAGAGAGGCTGAACCCTTCTGTCATATTCCCCTGCGTCGCCAAATATTATCGGAGAATTCGTAGCTTTTTGCGTCTCTCTGACGATGGGCTGGGTGGCCCGGCAAAGGGTGTGTACTTTCGCAAGGGGTGAGAGAGAGAGAGAAAGTGACATCACGTTTGTGGAGAAAAGCAGAAAAAAGGGAATAAGTTCGATCAGTCAGAGGGTGGCAGTTACCGGTACGGTTATGGCTTTCGGAAGCTTCCTGGGATCCTATTCTTGCACAAACCCGATAAGAGGCTCGTGCTCTTCCCTACTACCACTCAATATATATATATATATATATGCTTTCAAAATTCTGTTCTACATGTTAAGAACGACAGAGGCCAAAGACAGAAAAAATGGTTCAACAAAAGATTGACATCACAAGTTTGTCCAAATATTTTTTCGACCACGTGTCCAGTCAATCAACTAAATTTCCATTTCACATCGACGTCCTACACATTGACGAGAAAATGTTGTCGTCGCATGTGAAAAAAGAAAATGAGAAGGGTGATTCGGATACGATCGAGTGGGCATATTTTTCTTCAATCTTGAGTCGCAACAGTATGGAGGCTTGCCTGAGAAGGCTTGCCAAAAGCTTGCCTAAGAAGGATACGATCGAGGGTTAAGGGCTGCCAAGTTTATTTGCATTCAGCCTCGTGGCTGATCATTCGGGCGTCGCTTCAACGTCGAGCGAGGAATTAGAGAAGAAAAAAGAATCGAATCTGGCGAAGCAAGACGAATAGATCGAAGGCGTACGAGGCACTCAACGGGTTTTTATACAGAGCAGACATAACGTACAGCAACTTGGAAATTGGACGATTCCCCTCAGATATTCAAAACCCAAGCAGTACCAACAATCCCCTTACGAGCCTGGGGCCACGTAACTAAAAGGGGTAAAACGCAATGGAATTATTCATGCTCCGAATGCATACCAACAGCACAACTGTCGTATTTCCGTATACATCGTACCCTGGCTCTCGTACGAAAATATTTATCGATCCCTTCTCCTGGAGACTTCGAGCAAATACGCAATATATTTGTTATTCGTTAATTATTTATAACGAGGAAGAAGAACAATGTTCACCACGTCGAGAATGGGGTGAGCGAAAGATAAAACCCGACTCGAGATTCTTCGGAGTCAAAAGATGTTTTTATTCTCCAAGATGTGCCTTTTGAGGAGTTTCGCGATGTCGCGTGAGTGTGTCGAAGCAGAAGAAAAAAGTACGGGGGAAGCCTCGGTGAAAGCCACGAGAGTGGAAAGAGCGAAAAAGGATCCGTAGAAAAAAATGTCACAAGGGAACGTCGAATTGGGTCTGAAAAATGAGAACTACCGGTCGTATATATATACGTATACATGCAAAAAGAAAAAAAAAATATGCCGAAATCCCCCACAGATCGAGAGTCCATAGTTGAACCGCGATAAGCCCGCCAATATTTCCCCTCGCACTCAAACTCGATGACGGAGACGACGTCCCGTAACGACCATCGATAGTCCCTTAATCGAATCATCGTCGGAGTTTGCTCCTGCTCTTTTTATCCCTCGACTTCTTCGTCTCTCTCTCTCTCTCTCTCTCTCTCTCTCTCTCTCTCTTTCTCTTTCTATCTCTACGCTCGCCACAATGCTGGAAAGTGATTTTTATTTTTGCTTTATTCTGATTTATACATTTTGCGAACGTGTGTGTATTCGTATAAAAATTCGGGTGGGACGAGAAACGAGGGTTCACGATGTCCCCTCTATCCACCCCCCCCCCCCCACCCGTAACTACGTACGTGTACTTGTGCGGAAAGTCGGTGGGAAAACGTTTTCCCGGCTTCTTCTTTCACCCACCCTCGTGTGTGCACGCGTTGCGATCGCTGCCGCACATACGGGCGTATCTTGCAGGCTCAAGGGGCCGTACCAGTGTGAACGCTGAAAATTTGGGTGATTTTCGGGAATTTTTTGGAAGAAAAGTACTTAATTAAATTTTTCGGAAACTTAAGAATATATTTGGCTATATTTGACCTATATCAGATAATTTTTTAATATAAAAATATTGACATCCACAAAAAAAAGTTCCTCCACTGCTGACATGATTCCGGCCGATTGAGTAGCTGAAACCGAAAAAGGAAAAAATGTCGTTCAACTGGAAGGTATTTCCTGCACAATGACGTAGGATTTTCGAAAAATATCAAAATCTAACAAAATAGCTTAGTTACGAAAAAAAGTCTGTTTTCTTGCCTATAAAATGGTCATTTTTTTCAATGCCAAATCGTCAATTTTCATCCAATCAAAAATATCCTACGTCATTGTAGAGTAAATATATTCAAGACTGCTCAGTTCAAATTTCAAGTCAATCGGATAATTGCTCTTTGAGTTACAATGTCAGCAAGTTTGAAAAATCTCATTTCGAGAAAAACGCGTTTAAAGATTTAACTATCGATTTTTGCAAGATAAAATGATATAAACAATAATGAAATTCTTAAAAGTATAAACTGTCGAAAAAGGCAAAAAAAATCGATTTTTTAAAAGTGTCACACTGGTATAGCCCCTTAACACAACGTTCGACACCCGAGGTATCTTCGGTTACGTTGTTTCAAGTGTCGAGAGTCGATACGTACATCGAGCGCAAAGAAAAAAAAAAGACGAACACTCGCACAACTGCACGTACCAGTGAGGGGTTGATTTTGCTCCCGTTCACGGGACCGTCCATGTGTGCACGAAGGGGTCGGTCCACAAGTTTGCCGTTCTATACGTCATTGCTCGGTTCTCCGGCGTTATCTCTCCGTTACGCGTTTCCAGGCATATGCCGCGTCAGGGTGGTGCGGCTGCACTTGCGGACGGGCCATAGGGGTTGAGAATGCGCGAGAGTTGGACAGGGAGCGAGAGAAGACGAGGAAGTAACGTAGGTACGATAAAACGACAAGAGAGCAAGAGAGATATGAAACGAGGGAAAAAATAAATAAAAGGGGGTGGAAGCTCATAATTTTCAGATTTATGTACAAATGTTTCTCTCTCGAGTGAACATATACCGTAGGCTACGACGGGGGATGGTTGGATAGATTTTTATCGTAAAGTTTCGCGGAATTGAAAAATGCTTTTTGCGGAACCACCACGTATACATATGCCTATATACCGTGCACGGGGCATGTTGTGTTCGCAGCTTCTTCTAGGGGGTTGGGTGTATGTGGAGGGCTCAGGCGGACGAGCGGACCACAGAGGGTAGTTGCGTCGAGTCTGATGCTCTTTCGAGGATATTCCACGGCGAGAAAGCTCCGGTGTGTGTGCGTTAACACATATACGAAGGCGTGTGCACATCCCTCGCGATCTATTATCTACCGGGTGCGATCGTACACCGGGCGCAGGTTATAACCTCTTATCCCTCGGATCTCTGAGCGACTGTTGTAGATATGCTATTCCGTAGGATCCACGGCACTCCGCGTCTTTCATAATTCAAACCCTTTCTAGCCGTTTGCAGACTTAATGCCTAGACCATTCCCTCGTAATGCTTTGGACGGCTGATGCTCGTCCGCTACCGTACTGCGCATTAGCGGTACCCGTATAACAAGAGTTTTCGACCATATGCCACGTGAATACATCATCGATGAGATAGCTGTGCACAATGACCTTCGCCGCGTAGCTATCGGTCGTCATCCTACTGTTTAGCTGCTCAGCGCTTGTCTCGATCGTTACAACGAAACTCGAAATTTCCACATGATCGATCCCTCCCCGTTGTCCATTTTGACCCGTCACAACGATTCCGGAAGAAACGAAAATCCATGGGAGATCTTTAGTTTGAGATTGCAATTTCGCAGACTCTGACTCATCGTGACATTGAGGATCTATGTAGAGTTTGGTGCTCGAACGTTTACACGGTGATCAGGCTCGGCTGCGAACAGTAGCAGGGCATGCTTAGCTGGGCTCTCTTAACAGCCTTCCAAAGTCGTTTGCCTCAGCGGAGCCCGGTGTGTTATCTCCCGAAGCGAATCAGCATTGTCCTCCTTAGTCCTCCGTACTCCGCTGTATCTTTCGCACCATGCATAGCCGTTTCCCAACACCCAATACGACACACGCGAAGAAAGCCGTATTCCATTTGACCTGTTCGACCCGGGGGTTGCTCCAACCCACCTCCGTGCTCTTTCTCGCTCTGCTAGCTATCGGTGCGCCCTCCGAAACCAACGGGTCCCGGAAAACAATTTAGCTCAATCAACATCTCGCCCGAGCTTGAAATGGCTGTCGTCTAATTAAACCACGGCCTCTGGCTTCGTGTCCTTTTCACTGCTTCTTCGAACTACGAGCACATAAAGTCCACGGGGTTGTGTCGCTTGTTCGCCGTATCTACGCGTTTGCTTAATCCAACTGTTTTCCATCTCATTGCCAAGTCACGCCAGTTGATTATCCTTTGTACGGAAGGTAAAACTCAATGATCAGCCCTATCTTTGTCCGTTTGTGCAGCCCCTGGACGAATCAGTTTATCGCCATCGGTAAAACTGATTGCCAGAGATGAGCCGTAGGAGTCCCATTGACCCAATTCAGCCGACAAGTGATCGCTATTGCCAATGATCTTTCATTCCACTGGATATGCCACGTGATTCGATAACTGTAGAATGACGAACATTTATCGCTGGATGAAGGTAACCAGTTGCCGTATGGAACGTAGGATGAGTTTCATTTTCCGCTGGTGGAGATTCACCCGGCAAATACGTACACTTACTTGCACATTATTTCTACATGCGTCATAAAGATTACGCATGTTTCAACGGTACAGACTGCTGCCGGATGTTGCGTCGCTTCCCTATACGACTTTGTATTATAAAATTGAATTAATACGTACGCGTATCGATTCTTGAATATCATCCTGCTGGAGTGTCCGTGGGGTGATGTTAGAAGCTGCAGCACGCTGCCGGAAAGGGTGGAACGATGCGTAATAGATATAGGAAGGGTGAAAGGCTTCATCCATTGTGCCGTTATCTCTAACCTCACTTATATCTGCACCGTGACTAGTCGAATTCTACCTCCCCTCGCTCTCCTCTCTCACTCACGAATACGATGTATCCGCTGTGTTTTATTATTCGGCATAATCGAAGGCTCACTGTTTTCATATCGAAAACACGCAGCAATGTTGAAACATTTCTTTCCCATTCCCGCCAGCTCGTCTTCTGTGCACCTATTCGAATTAGAAGTTTCGATCGGGGCGTTCATTCGCTGCGTGACTTTTCATCTCTCATTCTTCCTACGTGGTTGCAAGTATTCCCTAGTAAGCAGTACTTGGCTGTAGTCGATTTGGATAGCCGCGAACAAGCTCACCCAAAACTTCCACAAGCTTTTGGGTTTGGGTTTTTTTTGGTTTGACTTGTTCGGGCAGTGGGGAAACTGCCGAAAATATATCGAGAGAACGATTGGCGAGAACACGATGGCGTTCATGGCACGTGAAATTAATCTCAATCGTCTCTGCACGTTCTCTCACTATCCAACTCTTTTTTTTCACGCTTCCGATCATTTATCAAATCTCGTTATGAGATAGCGAGCTGAGGCGAAGAGGAGAGGGATACCATCGCGGATTGATATGAAGTTAGCAACGGTAGCCTGCGAATGATTGTGTCGTGACTGCTGCTGAGATCTATTAGTCATATTGGGAGGCAAGCTCCGCAAGGGATTGCCAGTAGGTATATATATATATATTCACATGGGCGCACGAGTGTAGTGAATGAAGGCTGTACGGACACGTAGTTCAAGAGACAGAGTGAGAAAGATTTTCACGAATGTTGGCGTGAGCCTCAGCAGGGAACCCCCGAGGAGAGCAATGCCATACCGGTTTAGTTGTTGGAACCGCAGGTGGTCTTTGTTGCCCGATATGATTATACAATTGCTACCCATCACTTCCAGAGCAGCGATAAGCATCGCATTGATGCTATCGGCCGTAACATTAAAGCTCGGCTCACCGTCTAGGTTGGCTAGCTGTTGATCGAAATTCAAAGTGTGCAGTCTTTTGTGGTTGTCGCCATTGGCGATCACGAAACTACTGTTCCTACACTACAGGGTCACAGACCCTGTTCGACGTTCATGGAATATCTCCGATTGAAACTGCCTAAGGTAAGAGACAACGTCTCGTATCACAGCGTACGATACTTATGACAAAACAGAAGCGGCTGTATCGCTTTATAATTCGCAGCGGTAGCTAAACGTCTTATTCCTTCCGCCTTATCGATGCTCGATGGAATGTTAGGCATCCACTGATTGAATCTTCTGACCCTTCGAGACGTGCTTCCACCAAGAGGCTGCTCAAGGTTGCACGCCGCGAACCAGAGAATACGAGGTCAGAAACAGAGGAGCCTTCTGGTTTGATAAATGTTTCTTGGGCGTGCAGACACGATGTGTTTGATAATATTTGTAAGGATCAGACGGACAGTACGCGAAGAACGGGGTGTTCCTTCTTGTTCGTGAAAGTCAATCCCGAAGGTTCGCGGCCCTTTTGCCTCTGCCCTCTCGCGCCTATGGGGAACGATTTTCGAATCTGGATTCGATGTTGGTAATTCGATTTTGTTCGAGGGACTCGATTCATCTTACGGTACCGCTATTTCCTCTTTTCTCTCCTTCACTCTCTCACTCGCTGGCTTGGAACGAACAGTCCGTACACACCAATAGGGCACGAAGAAAATGAGGAAGCGACTTTGTGCGTGTACTCAACACCCTTGTCTTTTCCGCGCTTCCATTCCCCGAGTCTCATTCCCTTCATCCGGATAATTTATCACTCGGCATTCTTGCTCTCGCCATATCTCGAGGCCGCCTTGTGAATTTCATCGAGTCATTCTACGATCCCTTGTCCACATGACTCTTTACACACGATCTTCCACCTTCGTCGTCTTCTATGTTCTTCCTCATCGCGGTGCGTCTCTCTTGAATCCATGATCGCTCGCTGATCGTATAACTCAAATTTATCGCAGTGGCTACTGTACCTCTGGAATAGCGCGTAGCTTGATACCCATACCGCCAACTGAAGGATTTCTCGCTCTTGCTCTGCTTAAGTATTGGGACAACGCTGGAGCAATTGCTTGGAAGCGTGCAAAGGGTTGCGGAAAGTATGTTGGGCGCTCTTTGAGGGTTCGTGGATGCTCAGAATCCAGTACTGTTTCCGGATAGCCAAAGGCGCGATGAAGAGCGTAAGAGACACCCTCTTTTCGCCTCGGATGTCATTGTACCTATCTTGCTTATGAGGGTGGAAGTTTTCAACGTTTCGCTCGTGTTGCCTTGTCTTTTTACTTCCCGGTACTAGTCCTTAGCTTGGATCACGTTACGGGGCCTTTCGTGAGGACGTTTATTATCCTTGCGATGATTATCATCAGCATCAACATCAGCATTATTGTTGTCAATGACGCTGCCGGTGATAGCATCCTTACTGGAACTATTATAAATCGATGGCAGTGGAGGAGCTGTCAGTGTGCAGCTTCAGTCGAAAACTCAGATGGATGATCGCTTAGCCACCCACTTAGTAAAGAGCTGCCTGCTCTTTGAGTTTTGGCAGTTTGAGTGTACCCTGCAGATCCGATACGACAGTGCAATGTCAAAGAATAGGGTGCCCTCGGCAACTTGGACAAAGTCATCAAGTGTGAGCTAATGATCAGAGGAATGGGGTTGCTAAAACTGGAAAAGACATTGGAACATTGGACGCAACAATATATTTTTTTAATCTTACCACAATTATATCGTCATTGCTGTGATATCTACATTGGTCTCTTTGTGATAAATCTGATAAGATGTTCAATCGTGTCTTCGTGCAATCCCGGTTTGATGTTCCTACGATCAGCTTGAATCATTGTACAGCGTGTGCGACCATTCTTTTGTATTAGTCTCCGGCAGAGCATCGACCTTCCGAAGTCCTCATCCTCTTCGCTAGGTATTTGCATTGAACCAGAGGTTGCGCGAGGTCCCCGGAACGACGACGATGCATTGATATTCGTGTACGAATATGCAAGCATGTAAATCCGCATGTGTTGTTCGTGTACCAGGGAAGCGCGAGAAGAGCGAATTTATTGGAAAAGCTTGGCCCGTTGGGCTACTGGAGGAGCGAAATATATCGGAGACATAACTCTCATACCGTAACCCACGCCTCCCCCCATGCTGTCCCTGTCGACCCCACATGGTATATCCTTTGTTCTCATCGAAATTACAATTGTTGTCATCATTATCGGGATTCGCTATGCGAACGATGCGCTCGTTTGATTCAGAAAATCCACGTTATCCTTTGTTACAATCGCTGCTATCGTTTGACAGGACACACAACGTATGTACACGCGAAAGTTACCCGCTTTGAAAAACATCGTCCACAGGAATATAGTCATATTAAAATTGGCCCTGGTGTGCATTCAGCTTACATTTATGTCTTGGATTCCGTCATATTTTCCTGTCTGTGAGGCTCATTCAGATTGGCTGAACTATTGTGAGTTGACTGTACTGTAATTTCAGTTAGGTGCATCATCACTACTATAGTCATCACGATTACGATCATTCAGATTAGGCGAATCATGGAAACGATGAACTTTAAGCAATCTTCGATTTCCATTCAGCAATGACATTTGAACCTTTAGCTATCTCGTTGGTGATGCAACTCAAGTTCGTATCCATGCAAAGCTGTATGGTACGTGCACATCATAGAGTTTCTCGTCGTAATGATCTCCCGCTGGTTGAGCAGTCGTTTTTCGACATGCGGGGGGACGCCCCGTTGCGTCTCGTCATTACCGAATCAAAATTAAAGGCGCGAGCCTTCGTGGGCACACACACACAACCCCACATCTTCAACAAACCTTTTACAGGGCGGGAGGGGGGTGAACCGAATGATGCTCTTGCTCGTTTGTTAGTTCCGTATATGCTAAGCGTGGGATAACCCTCGTAGCTCGACCTCTTTTTCTCAAGCTCAGCCCAGCGAGTTCGAGGCCCAACGGATCAATTACCGCCGGAAATGTGTTGTCACTTGGGCAGCCAGAGGTAAATTTATTTCATTCAATTTGCTCATTAACAGCCGTTTTGTTAAATCGAACTTCGATAAAGAGTGCAAATTGCTCGCGCCAAATGTATCAGCCATCCCTTGACACGATTCAATCAGAGAATTTTTCATTCTTCGATAAAGTCGCTGGGAAGTTTGGCCTTTTTTTGTTTGATTTGTTATGCCTAGTTGTGAGAGTTGAAAACATCGCATTTGTGGGATTTTTTCAAAGAAAATCGTGATGATAAAATTCTACAAAAATTGGGTATTTGAAGAAGTATTATCTGAAGAACACTGCAATTTTTTCGTGTAAACATATTTAATTATAATCGATTTGCAGCCGATGCCTGACAGCACCTCTCGAAAACATCATTTGCGGAGAGCAATGCCCTTTTGAACTATATTATCAAAACCCAAAAGATCAAACAGATTTCGTTAGTATATTAGTTTATCCTGTGATTAATCGAAGCAATTTCCGAAATGTCGAAATGAAAAAAAAGTCGCGCGTGTTCACAGCAAGAGTCTTGGTTTTTTGCGAAAAAATTGGCATTTTTCGTTCGTCAAATCGAAAGCTTACACTGAAAAAAAATTGTGCGATAAAATAATATATTTTTACATCTAGAGAAAGCCCGAAAAATTTCAGAATGATGGATGCAGTAGTTTTTGAAATGTTTGGCTCACCGACTTTGAAACCGTACTTTCGAGAAAATTTATATGTAAAAAATATATATAAAAAGAACAAGCTTTTATTTAATGAACTAAAAAGTAGAAAATATTGTTGTTTACCAGGTCACCTATATGGGACTATGAATAAATGCTTGAGGGGCTCCACTTTTGAAATCTTTGATAAATTTGATCAATTCAGTTTCATTAACCGTATTAAATTTGGCACGATGGTAATTAGATAAATAATTATCACACGTTTATACTCAGTTTTAGGATATTTATTTAGGAAATGTAAGGTTGTTTTACAGCACATTAAATACAGTTGATATGTTAATGGATTTACGTAAATTAAACATTATATGTCTAAATTTTGAGCGCTCAAGCTTTTATTTATAGTCACATGTAGGTGACTTGGTAAAAAAAAGTTATTTTCTACTTTTTAGTACATTAAATAAAAGCTTGTGTTTTTAAATATTTTTTTACATATAAATTATTTTATACTTTTTAGTCCTTGATTGATTTTACTAGTAGTTTACTAGTTTCCGAGTTTGTAGGTTAGAAACTTCGAAGGCTTGTAAAAAATAACAAAGACTGTAATTGGGATTGAACTTACGACTAATTGCTGCATATAAACCTTTCACATACAAACACAGTCGGCTACGAATTTGTTTGTATGTGTTAGTGAGATTTCGTATGGATGATTAGATATCGCTAAATTTACATGAAAAGTTGAAACTTTTATGTATTTTTTTTAATGGAAAAATGCATTGTCACCTTTGAAATGCATGTTTGCAAAATTTCAGAGCTCCAAGTATTCGGCAAGTGGGTGAAATATCGATTTTCCTTTTTGCATCTCCCAGAAAGTCAAGTTAAATTAAAGCTTATAAAAAGCATTTACAGTTTTGAAGGACCCTTCGAGTCAACATAACAGCTTATAAATCTGCCCACTTTGATCCGATCACCTTGAAATTTTCAGGCATCTGTCAAAATACATTGGTTTTGAAAAAAGTAATTTTTCGACTTTTACAATTAGGCATAACCCCTTAATTCCTTCATCGTTAACGTGCGATAGAGATTTATTGAGCCTCAGCTCAATTGGTATTTCGTCTTACCCTAAAATATTCCATTATGCTTTGCCGAGCATAATAATTATAATTTGTCGAATTTTATTCGCACGGGAGATGTAATAATGAGACGGGACCCTTAGGTGTAGGAAACGCGTAATGAGATCCGCAACGTATCAAGACTGTTTCCATTCCCGCGGCCCGCCGCTACTGTGCTGCCTGATACTGTTGAATCGGTACTTCCTACACGCGGAACACATATCGGCGGCTGGATATACCTGGTCCCGCGAGGCTCAGCTGCGAGTCCCCGTGTAATATTCGACTAATTATGAATTTAGTAACCCATCCGTTCCCTCTTGCCGTCTTGCCCTTTTGGATTCTCCGTGCTGCACGGTTATTGCATCGCGGATCCTAAGCAAGCCCACTCGCGAGGACCTTGAACGTCGCTGATTTATATTTTTGATGTAAATGGTAGATCCACGTGTACTAAAGGCACTTCGTGAAAATGTCAAGTCCAGTTGGAATAAACATGACTCCGATTCAATGATCCAAGCATATTGCCAATTTTTTAGGGCTCTTTGGACCACCAGGAATATACTCTAAAAACGTCCACCTATTCTATAATATTTTGCGGCCGCAAAAAATTTATAAACAACCAGCATTTGAATGTTATCTTTTTCGGAATGGGTTTTATTGAAAATCGCTCCGTATTGAAGTCGTGCGTCATTATGTCGTCTACAAAATAAGTCTTATAAAAAAGGCTCGTAAGATTGTTAGTTCAACGGTAAATCACCGATGAACTGCGATTTTTTTCGCTTGTTTTCCTACACTACTTTGCAACTTCAAATCAAAGTAAGGATTTTTTTATGCAATCTTGGGATAAAATTTGTTATGGATCGGTGAGAATCGCGAGGAACTTTTTCTTTCTTTCTGATTCCCGACCTGTTGGAAATTTATTTTCAACCCTCCGTTGCCATACTTCTGGAAATCATTTTCAAACGATTATAGTACCAACAAAATCGGCCCGATTGGGTCGAAAAAAAATTGGTTAAGACATTTTACACTATAGAATATGGAATATTCTCATTAACGTAAAAAAGCAGATAATAAAATGGTTTAATAAATCAGTATTTTAAAGTTATCTTTTTTGGAATCTTTTTTAGTTTAATCAAAAAATGCTTCCTATAAAAGTTGTGTGTCATTATGTCATCTACAAAATAAATCCTATACAAAAATCTCGTAGGAATGTTAGATTAACAGTAAATCATCGATGAACTACGATTTTTTTTTCTGCGCTACTTTGCAAATTAAATTCGAAGTACCGGTTTTTTTTTCATACAATCTTGGGGTGAAACTTTTTATTGATCGGTGAGAATTACGAGTTTTTTTTCTGATCCATTTTTCGACCTGTTGCAACTTTATTTCCAACCCTCGTCGTCACACTTGAAAGAACCGCGCTCGGGCCCATAGAGGACTCTAGTCATATCCAAACGGTTGCAGTACGAACAAGGTCGGTCTGATCAGGTAAAAAAAAATTGAATCAGACATTTTACACTATAGAATATGGAATATTTGCATTAACGTAAGAAGTCAAATAATGAAATGGTTTGAAAAATCGCAGAATTCGAAAAAAAAATTAACGTTATCACTTAAAATCGTAATGATTGTATTGTTCGATGTTTCTCTGTCAAACTTGTGAGTGATACTCTGCAGATACGGTATTTATGGATAAAAATAGTTCCGAAACGGTGTTCTAACAAGGAACATCACTAAAGTGTCTGCCTTCGATTTTGTTGAAACTCATATATGTCAAAAAGTATTGACAACTATTAGACACGTATTTTTTTCATCGGCGGAAGAACAATTTCAAGGGGGAAAACCACCCCTCAAAGAAACGCGTGTCACCCCTTAATTTTTTTCAATACTTCTATAGAACTTCTTACACAAAAAAAATTAAAAAACTTCTTCTATACTTCTATAGAAGTATTGAAAAAAAAATAGGGGGTGACACGCGTTTCTTTGAGAGGTGGTTTTCCCCCTTAAAATTATTCTTCCGCCGATAAAAAAAAAACGTGTCTAATAGTTGTCAATGCTTTATGACATGTATGAGTTTTCACAAAATCGAAGGCCGACACTTTAATGAAGTTGACGTAAAGGGATTTAAAAAACCACTATAATGGATTTTTCATCCCTTTACGTTAGAAGAATTTTGGTTTTTGTTTCATTCAGATCGGTGGATGGGTTGCGGGTGAAACTGCGAAATCACCCCTTAACATGCTTTTCTAACAGGGGGGGGTTTCCTCCCTGGCAAACGTTTTCCCACAAATAAAAAAAAAATACATATCTTATAGTTTTTAATGCTCTATCACATAAATGGGTTTCAACATAATCGAAAGCGGACGTCCTTGTAGGATCGTGAGAGGGTCAGCTCACATAAAATATTTTTCGCATAGCTGTCACCGACAATCCAACGCTGCAATCAAAAAACCGTCAGTTTTCACATTCAGAACTTTAAACCTTCAGTAAAGAGGCGACAAATTCGTATTGGGGCGAATAACTCGCGTTTATTCAGTCCCAAATTTAGAGATGGGGTCGACCCCACCTCCTGTGACCAGGAAGGGTTAAAAAAACAGGAAAGAAAAATGCCCAGTGGGAAAAAAATTGATTACGATTGATACGAAGAAATAAGAACGAAATTGGGCTCTGTTAGTTTCAAGCGAAAATTCCACTGCCATGAAATGGTCCATACACGTGTAGATGGTTAATCCAGGAAAGGGTGAAGGTGCGAGGGAGCAATGGTAAACGAGAGAGGGGATTGCACGTTAGTTTTGTCGGGGGTGTGTGTACGTGTATACAGCAAAGGGGCAGAGAAGACGAACGGAGATATTCATCTTGCGTCTTAATCGACTCGTATTACCAATTAAAATTTAATTATCGCCGAAATTAAGTCTTCATGGAGGACGCGAGTTATCTCGCGATATTGAGATTCTACGCGAGCTACGTGAAATATGTATATCTATATACACATACGTGCATTTTGTGCCGATACCGATCATCACTGCGAGACTCAGACTGATCACGTTATTGAATCATAACGGGGCACGATTCTGGATGTAACTATACATGCCTGATCGTTTCCCACAGATTTTGTATCGATCAGGAACATTTATGAAAACGGCCTGTAACGGTGAACTAGAAAACAATTTATTTTCAATTTAAATTTCGCCTCTCGTACGAAATTCTCGTTAGAGTAATTTGCTGGCTCAGATCGTTTACAATATCTTCGTCGTGATATTAGAATTAGTTACATTTTATACATTTTGTAATATGCGCAGTTGTTAAGTCCATTTTCCAATTAATTTTGAATAACATTTCTTAAATTTCACTGGCGATGTAAAAGTGTTAATTAAAAAAACGAACTTGATGGTCGAATTTCATGAATAATTCCGCCTTTTTTAAAATTGAAGTTACTTTTATTTTGTGCCTTTTAATTGCATCAAAGCAGTTAAATTAAATGCAATTGAATGCAGGTGCATTTAATTTTTTCAATTTTACCAATATTTTTTGCAATAATACGATGTTTTACGGCTACGAGACGTTATTGTAAAATATAATTCCTATTTGCATGCATTACTGATACAGCCACAGCGCGAAGCTCCTTTCCCGACGTTTTATCTACAGATATAAAAGAACATGTCCTGATTCATCAACGCCGAGCCAAAAACGCTGAAGCTAATTACATGAAATTTGGACAGTAGGTTACTTTTGTGACGTAAGCACCTACTAAGAATGGATTTTTCGAAATTCAACCCTTGAGGGGAGAAAAGGGGTGGCAAAGTGGGTATGGAAATTTGAAAAAATCTGGTCAGATTTACTCGAAATTTCGTATTTGTGCTTCTTGATACAATTAATGAAATACGTATTTCAGCGTTTTTAGGAATTCAACCCCTAAGGGGAGAACGAGGGTGGCAAAGTTTGTTAGCAAAATTAATCAAAATCTGGTCATAAGATTTAGTTGAAACTTACAATTAGTATTAAAGCTTTTCAACACAATTAATAAAACAAGAATTTTAGCGTGTTTCGAAAGTCAACTCCTAAACGAATGGGGGTGGCAAAGTTCGTACGGAAAATTAAACGATGTCAAATTTACTTGAAACTTTGTATTACTGTTCCTAGGCACAATAAATGAAATATCAGGAATTTGGGAAAGTCAATCTTCAAGGGGAAAAAGGGGGTAGCAAAGTTTGCATGGTAAAATAAATATCTGTTCAGATTTACTCGAAACTTTGTATGAATGCTCTCCAACACAATTCTACGTGTTCCTCAATGAATCATTTCATGAGCACATTTCTGTATAATATGTATAGTTTATATATTAATGGTGTAATATTATTTATTTATTTTTAATAACTTTCTCAAATTCAATTAACGATGTAAACGTGTCAATTTAAACAAACATGATAGTCGAATTCCACATACAATTTGGCTCCTAAAAATTAAAATTACTCTTATTTTGTGCCAACTTGAATGGTGCATTTAATTTTTCAACATCACCAATATTTTCTCGCAATAATGCGAAATATTGAAGCTACGAGACGTTATTGTAAATATAATTCCCATTTGCATGAATTATGCTTTCTCCTCTTATTTTCAACGTCTCCCGAGGGTTTTTTTTTCTCCTCTTTTATACATCAACATTACCACTGGTAAAGCCACAGTGCGAAGCTTTCCGACCTTTTGCGATATATATAGTTTCTCAATTAACTGTGTAATATTTTTTAATTGACTTTTAATAAAATTTCTTACATTCAACTGATGATGTAAAACTGTTAATTTAAACAAACGCACGTGATGTTCGAATTCCACGTACAATTACTCTCTTCACAATTAAAATTACTTCTATTTCGTGCCAACTTGACTGGTGAATTTAATTATTCAATATCACCAATATTTTCTCGCAATAATGCGAAATATTAAAGCTACGAGACGTTATTGTAAAATATAATTCCCATTTGCATGAATTATGCTTTCTCCTCTTATTTTCAACGTCTCCCGAGGGTTTTTTTTTCTCTCTCTCCTCTTTTGTACATCAACATTACCGCTGGTACAGCCACAGAGCGAAGCTCTCATCCCGACCTTTCTTTTCGCGCGATCCCTTATTCAGAACTGCCGTAACTTATCGCTCGTAGACACTGTATCTCTCTTCCTCTCGACTGTGGGATGCTTTGAAAGCATTTTCTCATTAAAAAATTAAGGCGCAGGCGAGAGCGAAGGGTGGGCGCGCGCGTTCGCGACGAGCCGGATGTATGTATACCTGTATGTGTGTCTATCTGTATGGACTAAGGTTCGGAGGGGAGGGAGTCGAAAAGGCGCTTGTATAACCGAGAACGAATGGACGAGGGAGGGAATTCGCGAAAATATTCGCGATGTGGAAAATGGCCCGGAGGAGATCGTACATTTCTTGGTATATATATGTATACATGTGTATATGAGAGAGAGTGAGAGAGAGAGAGAGAGAGAGAGAGAGAGAGAGAGAGAGAGAGAGAGAGAGAGTGCAGAAAAGCTCGTGGTATTCGAGCCGGGCTTGGTAAGTGCTCTGCGGCTCCCAGATGCGCCCAATATTATGTTTAATGATATTAACTTCTTACTTAATGGTCCGCGGTTCGATTTCGAGGTGCGAACGGGCACCCTCGCCGAAAAAGCGGAAGGAAGAAAAGCGCAAACGTGGAGGGGGAAAGAAAAGCCCAAACCCCTAAAAATAATAATAATAAGGTATATAATAAAATTCGCGACTGCAATTTGCCAAATAAAAGGTAAATTGCTGCCAAAGGAATTTCGATTATTATAAGTGAGTAAAAAAAAAAAACGAGTGCCACGTGTCCCTGTAGTCTACAAATCGAAGTATTCTCGTGCGCAAGCGATTTCACGGTTTTTCACCCCCTGCCTCGACGCTGCCTCAGCGCTGCCTCAACGCTGCCTCAATGGAAATGAGAAAAACGAGACTTTGAGGCAAAATAATGTACGGATTTAATGGAGCACTTTCGTACAAAGTTTATTACTCTCTCATTAGTTCCATCTCGCGGTAAACTAATTTTTTTTTAACGGCTACTCAACCTGCATCACCACGCTCGATTTCGAATCTCAATGGCAAACTATAAAAAGTCCGAGAGTTTTCTTCCCTCCCCTCCCCCCCCTGCCTCGTGCCCTCTCCCTTACGTATTCCCGCGGGTTTTGCGGTCTCGTTGTTTTCCGAGGAGCAACCCTCTCTCGTCAAAAAAAAAATATATGTATATCCACGAGCACGTTCTCTTAATGCTGTCGGAGAGCGAGCGGCGTAGAATTTTGCTCGTGGAAATCTTAACGATTCGCGGCTATTACGCGGCTGCGGCGTTGCTCCTTGCGCCGTTAGCCCCGCGGGCGTCACGGGTCATACAATACATAAAGATGAGCGAGATTAAAAGTTTCTTTTTCGTGGATACCCGAGTGTATAGACGGCAAGAAGCATATACCCGCACTTTCCATCTTGGGCTACCTATATATATATATATATATATATACATCCAACCATGACATTCAGAAGGGCCTATCTAGGGTAATTTAATGCGGAAGACAATGCGAAATGCCATCTTCTTTTGCTCGGAGCCGGTGATGTACGTGTGGAAAGATACGTAATGGCCGAGCACGCGGCCAGCCGCTCTGTAACTAGTCCACCCTTATTTCAGTGCCGTAAAACTCGAGCGAAATACACACGGAGACGAGCAGGGGCTGCTGCAAGAACTTTGACTCGGAGACAAAAACATCCTTGCGAATCGTGCACTCGCGTTGTTTCTTAGCCGGGAATTTTAAGGGGGCAGTTCACTTTGGAGCCACGAAAAAAGGCTATTTTCGCGATTTTGTTATGAGGATTTTATAAAAGATACAAATACAAAAGTTATTGGGCTTGATGAATAAAGTCTTAAACACGTTTAAAAAAAATTTCATTCATTATTATTCATTTTTAAGTACAAAAGCCAGAGTTGGGCGTAATTCTATTTATAAATACGAATACAAATTTATTCACATGGTGATTTTCATGTGAATATAAATACAAATTTATTCATACCTCAATTATTTGTATTCACACGTATGCATACGAATATAACTGTATTCACAAATATTCTGAACATACAAATAAATGCACAGAAAAAATTGTGAATATTTAGAAAAAAAATCATGTAAATTAAAAAAAATTCACATAAAAATCTGTGAATGCAAACGTATTCGCAAAAAATTGTACATACGAAAAAATGCACAAAATAAGTTGTGAGTTTTTTCGTATTTAAGACAAATTAAAATTATATTCACAATGATTAGATTAAAATTGACACCAAAAGTGAGTTCTCACTTATTGAGTTCAACACAATGTTTTCTCTCCAAATACGTAAGGACTCACTTGTGGTATAAATTTTAATATGCTTGTCGTGAATTCGATTTTAATTTTGTTCAACTTGAGGAAATTCACAACTCATTTTGTGATTTTCTTCATATTTATAATGTAATATTCGAAATTCACAACTTTTTTTGCAAAAATATATTTGCCTCAACGCAATGTTTTCTCTCAAAATACGTAAGAACTCACTTTTGGTGTAAATTTTAATCTAATAATTGTGAATTTGATTTTGATTTGTTTTAAATACGAAAAAAAATCACAACTTATTTGGTGAATTTTTTTGTATTTAGAATTTTTTGTGAATACCTTTGCATTCACAGATTTTGATGTGTTTTTTTGATTCATAGGATTTTTTTCGTAAATATTCATATTTGTTGTGAATATTCACAATTTTTTCTGTGATTTTTTTTGTATATCCAGAATATTTGTGAATACACAAATACACAGTATTTGTATGCATGCATGTGAATACAAATAAATTTATATTCACACTTGTGAATGCGAATTTATTTGTATTCGTATTTACAATAAGTGAAGTATGAATAAATTTGTATTTATATTCACATGAAAATCACGATGTGAATGAATTCTTATTCGTATTTATAAATGGAATTACACCCAACTCTGAAACGCAACGGCTTGTCTGAAACAAAAAAATCAAAGTCCATTAGAGTCAGTATGACACCAGCTACAAAATGACCCTCGGATATAAAGTTTTATCAAAAAATAAAAAAATGGCAGATGAAAAACAAAAAAGTAAAAAAAACGCGTTTTTTTCGCAGTTTTTCACAAAAAAGAGTAAAAAATCAAAATTTTTAAACCATCGAGGGTCATCTTGTTGCGAATCATGTTTACAATATGTGGTTCAAATTTCAAAAGAATCGGTTTATTAGTTTTAGAGATACGATAGAGCTAGATTTTGAAAACGTTTTATCGAGAAAAACGTGTTCGAAGTTTATACTATGAAATACTCTTACCTAAACTCAATCGGCGATTCCTGCAGCGTACGAACTCCCTTCTGATTGCTCATCATCGTCGATTTCTTCAAGTCTTGCTTGCTTTCGATTTTTTGAAATTTTCAAAGTGGACTGGCCCCTTAATGCGGGATATACATTTAGACAGGACAAAAATGAGCAATATTGAGGGATTTTTTTAACTAAGAAGTAATTATTCTACGATTATCAAACTTTAGGTACACTTTAATAGTATGTTTAAGTATACAAAACAATTTTTTAAATTAATTCGTCATCAAAATGTCGTAGCTGTAAAGAGTGTTACAGCAAGGTCGCCACGGGTGTTGCGAATCGGCGTGCAGTCTTGCTTCCCGTAGACTTGGAGTTGCAGAAAAGTTCACACATTTTTTCAGTACGAACATGTATAGTTTCTATGTGACGGTAATTAAAATAAAGAAAATGCAAAGTGAAGAAAATGGCGCGCATTTCCAAAAAAAAAATCAACTTTTCTGTAAAATGTGAATTAAAAAGTAGTTCTTTTCCGTTTTTTTTTTTTTTTTTTTTTTTTTCAAAAACAATTCTCGTCAAGTAGAAGGTACCAATATTATCAATATTTCTACCAAGTTTCAACTCAATCGGCTTAATAGTTTTTGAGTAATCCTGCACGCCAATTTCGATAATGCAGTTTTGAGAAATACGCGTTTGAAGTTCACGCCCGCTCCGAATCCGAGCGGTCAGGCACAGCGTTGACGGGCTGTAACGTTTGAAGTTTTTCGAATTTCGCTTTGAACCTTTGGGAAAATATTCTACATATATAGTTCTATCGTTTAAAGAAAAAAAAAAGAAAACGATTTTTTGATCGTTGTAAATGTTCATCACGCTTTAACATGGGGTAATTTTTTTAAAGTGAATTTTCCAGGGTTTTGGTCGTATGTGCTTGATGGCAATTTCACGAGATGTGGCGGAGCTATAATAATTTATAGTGGAGATGAGAGTAATTTGGAATGTACATTCTTCTCGAGAGGGGCCAGTACTTTTAGGCGAGGAATGAATTGCTGATTTTAAAGATTTTTTTTTTAAGGAAAGGTTTCGTGACCATTTTTGAGACTTAGGGTATGTTTTATTACTGCTTTTGGCTGTCGCATGGTATTTTTTGAATTTATTGATCATTAATCATGGCGGAGGTATGGCACGGTCTTCTAAACGGGCGGCGGATGTTGTCAGGCGGTGGGACACGTAGCGTCGGTGGAATTGATTCGAAAAAAAATCGACGAAGTTTTTTCTTCGATTAATACTCATACGCCAAATATGAACCAAGGAAAAGTGAGAAATGTTGAAAATCGATTAAATGATATGCTTTGAAACAAAAAGACTGAATTTTCCGAAAAAAAATGGCTACAGTTTCGCAATAAAAAAAAACCTTTTTTTAATTTTCAAAAACATTTAGGGTCATGCTTTAGACCCGCCGTACTCAAAGTGTGCTCCGCGGAGCCTCTGCTAGGGCCCGCCAAAAAAAAAACAACTTCATATCTTCCAACAAAAATAACAATTTCACCAATTTACAGTGTGATCAATACATTGTTATGTAAAGTACCTATTTTTGTACGATTTTCATTAAAAAATAAATATAAAACCAGGTTTTGCTTATTTGGAGTCTCTATAAAATATTTAGTGTTTCAAAAGCGGTCGCCAAAAAAGTTTGAGAACCACTGTTTTAGACAATAAGGTTGGAAAGATTTATAACGAAATTTCATCAGAATCGGTCGATTCATTTTTTAGATATACGTCACGCACTTTTGAAAATGCAGTTTAAAAGACCGTGCCATACCTCCGCCATTTTTAAATATTAATAAAAAAAAATACCCTGTAACAGCCAAAAGTGGTAATAAAACATAGCCTAAGTCTCAAGAATGGTGAAGAATTCTTTCCTTTAAAAGAAGTCAGCAAATTTTTTCGTTGCCTAAATGTATCTCCTTCCTAAAAAAATAGACGCAACGGGAATGAAAAATTCCGTTACAGAAGTTTCGGAAAATCTTCTGATTCTAAGGGCAATTGTCTAAAAAATTTGAAAACGTCGTTTTTATTATACTTTATTATTTTACCGATCTTTTTGAATACGTATGTGGAAACTGTTTAATGATACTCATGAAATTAGCTGAGTTACAGAAATTATAAGCAGTGCCCTCGGGGAGCGTACCCCCTTTCAAAAAGTAGACGTAACGAGAGTAAAAAATTCTATCACAAAAGTTTAGAAAAATCGTCTGATCGTTAAAAAATCATTCCCGTAAACGTATTTTCCTTTTCTCAAGAGAAATAGTCCCAATCTTTCGTACCTTTTCCACCATCCGATCGGATAATTTTTGGAAAAGTGAATTATTCGTCTTCCACTTCTCGCAGAGCTTGACGGAAACTTTTCGCGAGCTGGCAAATCAGGAGCTTTTTTCAAAAAGTAAACATACCAGTAGTGAAAATATTCCCTCACAAAAATTTCAAAAAAAAAATCTTCCGATTCTCAAAAAATCATGGCCGCTCTTGTTCACCGTTGAAAATGGTACGATGTGCGATTTTCGTGATAAACTTTTGGTGCGTTATCCAAAGCTGTTGCTCCGAAGCTCTGCTTTCTCACGCTCTCTGTGTACACCAATTTGTCAATTGCCCGGTGAACATATGTACGACAATAAATATATCCACATACGTCCACATATGTGTGCTGTTCAGCTGAAAATATATCGAAAGAATAAACTTTGTCTCGACTCTGGTATTACTGTCTGTTCTACTGCGAGTTGTACACGAAAGTCACAAGACAGCTCGTGGATTGAACATGGTGTATGAGCTTGTAACCGTCACTTATCGTCCCACGCGCGCATGAAACCGGCACTAGAATAATTATTTAATTAATACCCACAATACATCAAGGGATATCTCACCAAGAATGTATGTGTGTGTGAGAGAGAGGGAGAGAGAGCGAGAGAGAGAGAGGGGGGAATCCACCTCCGCAATTTCTCCATTTACAATTTGCCATTTAAATGATACACTATACATACACCCTGCGCATTACCTTTTTATGCTCTACGAAATTAATTCGATCATTTTTGGGGGTCTTTTTATCTGTTGCAGGTTGAGGGAAGAAAGGGGGGATGCGGACAGGGCAATGGCGCTGGATCACAAACCCCGAGACCTCAGTTCGCACAATGGTAATGTTATATATACATATATACCTATACACATGCAGTAACGTTGTGCATTCAATAATTATTATTACGACAAGCAAAATATTAATCTTCTTTCCATTCGGCTGGTACTGCGAATAAAAGGCTGCAGAACGAAGGAAAATTATCGAATCTTTCTTGAGGCCCCTCAAACTATTCAATATTACGTACTGTATTATCTTTTCCATTTTATTATTTTTATTTTCTCAAATTTGAGCCTTCCAAGGTACCGACATGTCACGCGGATTAAGATAATGCGTGATCCACAATCGTTCGACCACAGCGGGTGAGAGAGCTCGCATCGATCCTTTTCGATCGAAATTAAGCCACGCAGAAAGATCTCTTGTGCATGTGTGTATATATATAATGGAGAAGCGCCTGGCTTCTTTGCTCTAACTTCCCCTTTTTATTTATCCTGATGCCTTGTTCGCTTTATATATATATATATATATATATATATATATATATATATATATATATATATATATATATATATATATAGTGTGAGTGTTATTTCTTTGTCTCTACGTTTGCTCTCTTTTCTCAAAGGCTTCTTCGTATTTACTGTTTCCTTTTTTCTCTTTCTATTTTTTCAATTCGCCTCTCGCTGTACAGATCGACCGGGGGTCCCGGGGCATTTAGGGGTGTTGGTGGGGAGAAAACCAAAGTCCGATATCGGGTTTCATAGTCTCGGCAACGGTTGGCGATCTCTTTTTGCGCCTTTCTCTCTGATTCCACGTAATATTTTAATCCGTCTGACTGAACCCTTTATATATAAATCCTGCGAGAGCACAAACTCTCGTTCGCGTTTCTTTATTTTGCCTCATCGGTCCTCCGCGTCTCACTAGATGCAACAAATTGCCCGATATATTTTGCGGACTCGGACGTCCTATCGAAAGTCTCAAAACGTGAAATACGACGAATTGGTTGAAAATTAACTTTCCGTGGGAGGGAAATACTCCCGTGATATGTGGATTTTATTCTTGATTTGCACGAATAAGAAAGGAGGAAAATGATGTCTGCAATTTAGCGTGGGATTTTCATGAGCGAATTACGATTTTTCTTAGGGAATCGATTTTTTTTTATGTATTTGGGGCTTTCGCCTGTTTTGAGGACACTCCTCGAAATCAAAAGTCTCCGAAATTACTTCTTTTCTGTCTAGATGTAATTAAAAAAACGTTTACCGGTACGGGAAAATGTAGAAGTAAAATAAAACATATTGTTTCAAAATTGACTTTTCGTTGGAGGAAAATACTCCCGTTGTAATTCGTTTTTTTCTTGATTTCCATAAATAAGTAGGAAAACGGTATCCGAAATTAAACGTAGGATTTCCATAGGTGCATTACGATGTTTATTAGCGAATACATTTTTTATGTATTCGGTACAGGAAAATGTACATTTTTATGTATTCGGTACAGGCGAATACATTTTTTATGTATTCGACATATCCGGCTATTTTAAGGGGCTATACCAGTGTGAACGCTGAAAACTTGGGTGATTTTCGGGAATTTTTTGGAAGGAAAGTACTCAATTAAATGTTTCGGAAAATTAAGAATACATTTGGCTATATTTGACCTATATTACATAATTTTTTCATAGAAAAATATTGAGATCCAAGCGACTTATGCGCTGCCTTCGGAGGCGCAAAAAAAATTTCCTCCACTGCTGACATGATTCCGGCCGATTGAGTAGCTGAAACCGAAAAAGAAAAAAAATCATTAAACCCGAAGGTATTTCCTGTACAATGACGTAGGATTTTCGAAAAATATCAAAATCTAACAAAATGACGTAGTTATGAAAAAAAAGTCTGTTTTCTTGCCTATAAAATGGGCGTTTTTTTCAATGCCAAATCGTCAATTTTCATCCAATCAAAAATATCCTACGTCATTGCAGAGTAAATATATTCAAGAGTACTCAGTTCAAATTTCAAGTCAATCGGATAACTGCTCTTTGAGTTACAATGTCAGCAAATTTGAAAAATCTCATTTCATATTCTTGCAAGTATAAAAATCTTGAAAGTATAAAATCTCATCTCAAATTCTTGAAAGTATAAACTGTCGAAAAAGGCAAAAAAAATCGTTTTTTTTTTCAAGTGTCACACTGGTATAGCCCCTTAAGGAGGCTCCTCGAAGTCAAAAGTCCCCAAAATTATCTTCCCTCTGCCTAAATATAGTTAAACGAAAATGTTGACCAGTACATTTGCGAATATTCGTTTCCGAAATCGCTCGACCGTTCGAATTTCCATTTATTGCGTTCAAGCAGTATTGCGATCAAGCAGAAAACGTCCCGAATCAAGGGATGGCTCGAAGAGTCGCAAGGGCAGAAGGCCGAACATCCCCCTCGCTGGATGTTCGTGTCATTTCAAGGCGAAGGACTTGGCAAAGAGCATGTGGGTTCAGGTGCGTGTGTGTGTGTGCGTGTACATCTGTATGTTCGGTATTACTGCGTGTGGCAATACGTCACTCTGGTGGCGGCGAACGGGGCACGGCCACAGAGAGGCTCACCGCTGCCCAAACAGAATCCATCCACGTCAGGATTAAAATGCTAGGATATCAAATACGCGTGTAGGAAAAGTGCCTCAATCCGGTGCGCGCGGTTCACGATCCGCACACGGCTGAACGCGCAAACGAAGTTATAAAGTTTCGGAAAGTGGATAGTTCGTAAATGTGTATGTGTGTGTAAATATATTTGTCCACACGTACGTATGCGCCGAGAAATATAGCCACTTGCCTAAATAGGGATTGTTGCGGTTGGGCAAATAAAATCCATCAAGTTGTCAGAGAAGTCAGCAGCGAGACCGATGAAGGGAATCGCGTTCGGCAACTAAATTTCGTTCTTCCGGAATTTTCTTTCAGGCCGATGAATGTATTATGGAATACATCTCAGGCTTAATTGATAGGTCAGTGACAGAAAGTCCGGATAATCTTGCATAATTTGTTCGGACCTCTTTCGAGGGAAGCCTCCAAGCGAAACCTCGAAGTCTGATCCTTTGGAGTACAAAATAGACTCTACAAATCCTGCGAGCTATTTTTAATCGCCTTTCTGTTGGATAGATCGATAGAAAATCGATACATTACTGTTGAATATATCGCTATACTCGATCGATATATTACTGTTGAATATATCGATAAAATATCGATATACTCGATCGATATATTACTCTTGAAAATATCGATAAAATATCGTTATACTCGATTGATATATTACTGTTGAATATATCGATAAAAGATCAATAAACTCGATCGATATATTCAACGATATCGATAAAAGATCGATATATTCAAAGATATCGATAAAAGATCGATATATTCAACGATATCGATAAAAGATCGATGTATTCAACGATATCGATAAAAGATCGATGTATTCAACGATATCGATGAAAGATCGATATATTTAACGATATCGATAAGAGGTCAATTTATTCAACGATATCGATAAGAGGTCGATATATTCAACGATATTGATAAAAGATCGATAGATTCAACGATATCGATAAAAGATCGACCTATTCAACAATATCGATAAGAGGTCGATATATTCAACGATGTCGATAAGAGGTCGATATATTCAACAACATCGATAAGAGGTTGATATATTCAATGATATCGATAGGAGGTCGATATATTCAACGATATCGATATTGATAAAAGATCGATATATTTAACGATATCGATAAGAGGTTGCTATATTCAATAATATCGATAAGAGGTCGATGTATTCAACGATATCGATATCGATAAAAGATCGATATATTCAACGACATCGATAAAAAATCGACATATTCAACGATATCGATAGAACATCGATACTTTCAACGATATCGATAAAAGATCAATACATTCAACGATATCGATAAAAAATCGATATATTCAACGATATCGATAGAATATCGATATATTCAACGATATCGATATCGATAAAAAATGGATATATTCAACGATATCGATATCGATAAAAAATGGATATATTCGACAATATCGATATCGATAAAAAATGGATATATTCAACGATATCGATATCGATAAAAGATCGATATATTCAACGATATCGATATCGACAAATCGATATATTCAACGATATTGACATCGACGAATCGACGTTGAGAAAAATTGATATATTCAATATCGAAATCGATACGTTCAACATGGAAAAAACTCGATACATTCAATGATATCGATATCGACAAAAATGGATATATTCAAGGATATCGATATCGATAAAAGATCGATATATTCAACGATATCGATATCCATTAAAAATATCGATTTATTTAACGACACCGATATCGAAAAAATCGATCGAAAACATACTTTTCAAACGAAAATGTAACACCTCTTTGTTTTTCGCGTATTTTTAAAGGTTCCTCAAATGCACACAGTCCAGTTCTGAACCTCTCGAAAACAGCCGGAAGCGGTAGCGTAGGCGAGCATTCGGGCAGTGAAGGAGCGGCGTCGCATCGTTCACACGACGACGAGGAGGAGGACGACAATCTTTCCGACGATATGGATGACGAGAACGAGAAGGACGAAGGTGCGTCAATTTTCACCTTACTTTTGACACAATGTTATTCATACCTCGTTGAAACGAATTGCGCGCCCATGTCACGGAATATCCCACGCTTTCGTGGCTCTCGTGGAATGCAACTGTGGCTCACTGCAAAACGAGTATTTCCCAATCGTGCTCTACCCCTCGCGAAACAAAAGAAAGAGAAAACCAAGAGCGGAAAAATAAAAGGAACCGAACGTAATGAAGAGTCGTTCATTAATTATCGGTGCTCACTTGGACAGTGATAAACGACTTTGGAGTTTTAATGTTGACGATTAAAAAGGAGAAGAAAAAAAGTTGAAATGGAAAAGGAGCGCGCGCGAGAGAGAGAGAGAGAGAGAGAGAGAGAGAGAGAGAGAGAGAGAGAGAGAGAGAGAGAGAGAGAGAGAGAGAGAGAGAGATAGACAGCGGGACTGAAGTGAAAAGAAATAACGCGAAAAGGAGACGGAACCAACGAAGATTGGTGCAGAGAGAAGAAAGAGGGAAGGTAATCGAGTTGCGATCCTTTATCGCGATGTCACTAATTATTGACCCTTCGAAGGAAGTGAATGACCTATGTATATCGATTCTACAAACCGTGCCGCAATTATTAAACAATAATTCCAATATCCCGGGAAGATAATTCATCTTGTACCCGAGAAAAAGAACTCCGAATTATGTATCATTTTTTATCATCTTTTCCGCAAACGTTTTGCCATATTGCTGCAAAAATGCTTCAAGCCACCGGAATAACTTCCATCGTGAAAAATGCTTACTTTTCGAGAAATTATTCTTTAATTCGTGCAAAAAAAACTCGAATTATCAGATTTTATGTTGTCCACGTGGAAAATGCTTACGTTTTGAGACATTTTTAAAAAGTCGTGCAAAAAAATCCAAATGAACAGTTTTTATGGCCTTTACGTCACGTGCACACAGTCGACTGGTGTTCGAATCTCGAGGCGCCACAGAGAGAAACGAATGGTTTATCTTTATCTTTCTTACAAGGGAGTGAAAAAAACGTGATAAAAAAATAATAATTATATCGGTGAACGAGCGGTCTATGGACAAGGATGCAGAGAGGATAAGAAGGAGAGAGAGAGAGAGAGAGAGAGAGAGAGAGAGAGAGAGAGATTCGCGTCGATGAGATGCGTTGCTGTGGCCGCATGGTGGGTCAGAGCAGGGCTCTCATCGATCATCGCTCTACCGAGTGCGGAACGACGTTCTGGGGTTTGTCTGCTCGCGTTCCCTCTCTCTCTCTCTCTCTATCGCACACTCTTTCCTCGCAAAGAACGCAGCTTTACAGGGGCTATCATATACGCGGGCTCCGAAGAATTGCCTTTGATAGCTTGACAACTGCGGCTATTTAATTAATAAACTCGGAAATTCAATGAGTAAAGGGAAAAAATATGCTCGAACAAAAAGTCACCGAATGCATAGATATTGCAGTGCTTCGAAATCTAGCCGGTCATATAGATGGAAAAAAATAGAAGCACCACTGCTGAAGGGCGCCGCTCATTAGACTCGCATCTTCGGCATTTACTTTCATTTTAATAATGAAAGATTGCTCAAGAAAGAATCGCGAAAGTTATAGATTAATAAAAAAGGATTTATGCGAACTATACTCATATATATATATATATATATATATATATATATATATATATATATATATATATATATATATATATATATATATATATATATATATATATAAGTATATATATATTTATTTATATATATATATATATATATATATATATATATATATATATGAGAGAAAGAGAGGGAGAGATTTGTATATATATATACGGTAAAATAATATCAGATAAAGTTCTGTCAGAAATAAATAAAGAAGTAAGACATTGATGAGATGACGTTAGGGACATCACTGTGACGAGCTGAAAAATGTCGTTTTTACCGATTTTTTTCTGTCTACTAGATTGTTTATATGGGATTAGGAGAAAACGTACGTTATTCAGCATACATTGAACGTATTCCGTGTACGTTTTTATTTAAAAAGATAAAAAGTGAACATCGTTATCGAGGTATAATAGAGCCTCGGTATAAAAAATGTGGACGAACGGCGGGATCGATGACGCGACAATGGTTGACCTGAAAAATAAAAATATATTTTTTTTTAATAATCTATGTAAATGTCGTTCTCGTGGCACGTAGCAGTTTTTTGAAAAAAGAAAAAAAACGCAAATTTCACAAAGTGACGGGTGTACAAAAAGAAAATTAATTTTGCCGACATTTTTGCATATATTCGGGGGTTTAAAAATGCTGAATGAAAAAACCGGCCTCATGTGAAGATAACTACTGCAATTACGAACATTTTAGTTTTTGAAAATTTAAAATCAGACAATTATAGTTAAAGTTACGATTCCTTGCCAAGTTAAAAAAGTTTTTTAAAAAATGCGATACCTGCTCTCACTGAATTGTCTATAACTTGGTCAATGTTCAATATTTTGTCTTGAACATTTTTTTTACAAATTCTTGAATATGTATACTCTGAAAAAATGCAAAAAAATTGTTTTTTTTACCCGTGGTGTCCCGCCTTAAAGTCCGCATCGTTGGAATGAGACGAAAATCATTTTTATCCCCAAATTTCCCCAAGCAGATTTAAGCTGCGGAAATCACGCAATAATTTTTCGAATTCTAATTAAGCAATCTACGAATTAAATCTGCAAAATATTTATCATTTTAAATAACAATGAAAATATGAGTATTAAAATTACGTTCGTCGCATTCCAATGATGCAAGTTTCAGGCCCATTTAGTGAGAGGGCGGAGGAGAAAGAGAGAAAAGAGCGAATCTCTCATTTCGCGCCTTCGGGCCTCACACTTGGATCCATCGAAGCGACACACGGTCACATCGATTTCTAATCGATTCGTCCATTGTCGCTCGAGCACGTTAATTGGCCAGCCCGACCAATTAACGTGACCGCTGCGCTCTGACCGATCTCTCGCAAAATGGATCTTCCCAAAGGGCCACGGAATCGGGGATCCCCCGGCTCGTAGAATCGCGATCTCGTTACCGTTTCGACAATCTCGTTGAGAGTACACATTCTGCACAATTTTCGGGGCCGGGTTGAAACTCCGAACATTGAATGCTCCGACGGTTTAAAATTCCTAATTTTAATGTTCCGAAATTACAAGGTTCGTCAAGATCATGCCAGCGAAAGTCTACACAGTTGACTGTAAATTATGTTGAACGTATAACATTGTCTAGACAAATTTTTTAATTGACGTAAAATCACTTCTTAATAAAAAAAAATTCTTTTACTAATTCGTCGATTTATTGAAAATTTCGAAACTTTTAAAATTTCCATAGCCGAATTATTTTGACGGTCTTCAGATTTTCGGAGTTTACCGACGCACCAATTTTCAGTTTTAAAAAAAGGGGACTTGTAATTTTTCTCAAATTACTCGGGTTTTTATTCAACGGAGCGTGTTCGAGTGTGCTTATTGGTTGAAGCATCACAAGGGGGGGGGGGTTATGTTCCGTAGGAATTCTCGTACAACGAAATGTCCACTAAATTCAACGCTAAAAGACTAACGCACGCACAGTTAGATGCATAAAATTTGTGTTAGCGATTCCTCTCGTTTGTAGGGGTGGATTTTATTCTATCGCATGTGCATCTTCGTGTGTGCGGGAGGAATCGCAGCCGGTATGGAGAATCGTGTCTCGCAGCGTGTTGTATGCACCGGTACATCCTACCTATGGTGATCGAAGTAGAACCCCATCGAATGTTCGTGGGAGTGTACACGCTCGTGGAATGCCGTTCTGATTTAATGAGACTCACTCTTATTCCTCCCCCCTCTCTAATCCACGCTAGCTCCCAAACTTCCACATGCAGACTTCCGTTTTCCTCGATACAGTCCCTCGCAATTCTTCGAAGTTGAACGTAATTTCATTTTTTTTAACAACGTGGCTACGAATTGTAACTCGAGCATGCACAAACTATGAAAAAGTCGTCATTTTTACGTAACTACTAACAAATCTACCGATGTGACACAAAGTGCAACTATTTCATGGCATTGAAATTGTAATAAAAAAACAGGTACATGTAAATAATATGAGTTTCAAAGAATATTGATACATTGAGGTATATAGTTGGGTTTCGGTTTGTTTGGGGTTGTTTGGGTTTGTTTGAATTATAATTGTTCTTGAGTAACAGCATAACAACATTGATAAGAAGATTATAATGGGGTGGGGAAATTTTTCAACCAATCACAGGCATTCAGCATGTCGCAGCTCCCCCCACTCTACTGCAACACAGTAGCAGTGGAGTGGGAGTAGCGTTAGTGTCGTGTGACATCTAGCTAATCTTAGACCTCTATACCCAGCCTACCTCAACTAACATATGCAGTTTTAAAAGCATTTTCGATGCAAAAATGATCATCGATTTTAATAAAGTGAAGTCGCCTACGATCTTTCAATGTTTCTCATCGTGTCTCCTGTAAATTTGGAAACAATCCATCTTGGGTTCGCGAGATATGTCCACCGACTTCGAAAACAGTGTCGAGAAAAACGCGTTCAAAGTTTGCAGTACGGTGCTGCTACCGCTCACCGGCTTAGGCAATTGTCACTTGGGCAAAAAGAATTGCCCAAATGATAATTTCCCGCATACCATTTCTCGATAACAATTGCCCGAATGAGAAATTTCTCAAATAAAATTTCCCGAAAAAAACAATTTCCCGAAAGAATTATTTCCCGAAAGAACAATTTCTCGAATACAATGTCCCGAATGGACAGTTCCCCGAATGGACAATTTCTCCAATGGACAATCCAAACAAATCCAAACAAGCGGAAACAATCCCAAACAAAAACAAACAAATCCGGGACAAAGTCCATTTAGAATATTGTATTCGAGAAATTGTTCTTTCGGGAAATAATTCTTGCGGGAAATTATTCTTTCGGGAAATTGTTCATTCGGGAAATAATTCTTTCGAGATATTATTTATTAGGGAAATAATTCTTTCGGGAAATTAATCATTATGGAAATAATTTTTCGGGAAATTGTTCATTCGGGAAATAATTCTTTCAGGAAATTGTTCATTGGGCAAATAATTCTTTCGGGAAATTGTTCATTGGGCAAATAATTCTTTCGGGAAATAATTCTTTCAGGAAATTGTTCATTCGGGAAATAATTCTTTCGGGAAGTAGTTCATTCGGTAAATAATTCTTTGGGGAAATCGTTCATTCGGGAAATAATTCTTTCGGGAAATTGTTCATTCGGGAAATAATAATTTCGGTAAATTCTTCATTCGGGAAATAATTCTCTCGGGAAATTGTTCATTGGGCAGATAATTCTTTCGAAAAATTGTTCGTTCGGAAAATAACTCTTTCGCGAAATTGTTCATTCGGGAAATAATTCTTTCGGGAAATAATTCTTTCGGGATATTGTTCATTCGGGAAATAACTCTTTCGGGAAATTGTTCATTGGGGAAATAATTATTTCGGCAAATTGTTCATTCGGGAAATAATTATTTCGGGAAATTGTTCATTCGGGAAATAATTCTTTCGGGAAATTGTTCGTTCGGGAAATTGTTCATTCGGGAAATAATTCTTTCGGGAAATTGTTCATTCGGAAAATTGTTCATTCGGGAAATAATTCTTTCGGGAAATTGTTCATTCGGGAAATAATTCTTTCGGGACATTGTTCATTAGGGAAATAATTCTTTCGGGAAATTGTTCATTCGGGAAATAATTCTTTCGGGAAAATGCACTACAAAAATTGTCATTCGGGCTATTATTTTCAAAGAATTTTCCGCAAACGCCTAAAAGTTCATCGCGAAACCAAACTTTTCCTGCACGAAAAAGTTCGCCGCTATCGGATGTAAAAAATCAGCTGGCGCGAAGCACGTGAAGTGTCCTCAACGAGAATGCATCTCCGCTGCACCAGCTTCCCATACGTACCTATATACAAATAAACGAAGAGAGACGGAAGAACGAGAGATTTTGCAAGTTAGCTCAACGGGGTAAACAAAGAAAGAGGAGAATTTGCGAGCGTGTCGATCGAAGATCTTTGCGGCTCGGCGGCCAAACATAAACGAACCAATACACACGTTGCTGACCAATACGCACGTGCGTGTTGGTGCGATTTACGCGAAGAGTCCCAATTCTTTTTCAGATAATTGTAATGGTTTCTCTCGTGAAAGATAAAGGGGAAGCCTCAACGGGACACTGTGAGGTCCAGCTCGTAGTGTTATGCACTATACGTACGTTCGACACATACATAAGTATACGTATATCTATACAAACACACAAATGTTAAGGGAACGTACGCGTTCGCGGTATCAAAAGGGTACACCGACGTGTGCAGCATCCGCAGCGCGATCCCGGCGAGCACAAGCCGCGAGCATTAAATCGGCCTTTCGTCTCTCGCCCCAACCTCGAGCAATAAGTAAACTCGAATGCCGTAGTCGTTGTAGGTGAACCGGGGCTGATAATTAAAAGACGATACAATAAATACACATATCATTGGCCATAAAGCAGAGAGATCTCTCCGGCTTGTATATATGAGAAAATAAAACATGGAAAGGGGGGGGGGCAGGCGACGAAGCGATTGTGGGCTGACTACGAACGGTCACTTAGCCCGAGAACCCACGCAGACAAATTGCGTTTCGCGGCAACTAGCAAATGGCAATAACCATAAGGTTCTTTCGATTCTTCTAAGGTTCATTCTTCTTCGATTTTTCTGCAGATGTGTGTATATATATATATATATTGAGGTAAAGTCGCTTTACATTACTATGATTTCTGTTGTTATAATATATAATTGAAATATAAATATAATATCCACATATTATTGTATATGCATTTAACTTTCCTACATACAGTGCCCTGTTATGAATGGATAATCCTGCAACTGTCGGCAGGTCCAGATCATGTCCTACAATACGCTGGAATTTCAGTTTAGTAAATGTTCCACGGTTTTCGCGATAAAAATCATCTGCTTTTGGTTTTTCCCATGTCATTTCTACAAATCGTAACTCTTTTTGACCCGGTTTTTTAAAAATACTCTTGGTTATTTGTTTTATCTAGAAAAGTCTTCTTTTTAACGTAAAATGTTAAAGAAAAGTTATGAAAAAAGATCATATGCTGAATTTTCATACAAACCAATTCGACCATCTGATTTTGATAGCCTGCGGTGTAAAAAAAATGTACTACGCATATCGTACCAATTACTTTAAAAAGTTGCTTAGATATTATCGATTCATATCATTTGTAGAAATGACAGGCGAAAAACCAAAAGCAGATAATATTTTTTCAAAAAATAACATAAAACCCAAAATCTCGAAAATCGTGGGACTTTTACTAAACTGAAATTCCAGCATGTAGAAGGACATGATCTGACCTATCGACAGTTGCAGGATTATCTATTCATAACAGGACACCCGTTATATATATAAATTTGATGTTGATATACACTACCGGTCACAAGTTTCCGGACACTTCAGATAATTTCACAACTTTCGATCACTGGATAATTGCCAAATAATGTTAGAATAATATAGTTCATTTCATTTATTATTCTACGAAGATATTATATAGCTCTCTATAATTAATTATATTATTCTCACATTATTTCGCAATTATCCAAAGTGATCGAAAGTTTTGCAATTATTGGAAGTGTCCGAAAATTTTTGGCCGGTAGTGTATATTAATGTAATGTCTCTGCACATAACTATAATGGGCTTATATTTTAATATATAATTGATATATTAATATAATATTAAATATAATATCCACATATTATTGTAGACACACACACACACACACACACACACACACATATATATATATATATACAGTGGGTAAAAAAGTATTTCTACATCTCACACTAAACTGTTGTTAATTTAGCTAAATTTTTTTTGTTCATGTTCTCCCAAGATTTGTATAAACAGACGCCATGTATATTTAGGATAAGCTATCGAACACAGAAACTTAATAAAGCATTTTATTTTTTCAAAGGATAATTTGAAAACGACGATACACACACACACAAACACGCGCGCGCGCACGCGCGCACGCGCGCACGCACACACGCACACACACGCACGCACGCACGCACGCACGCACGCACGCACGCACGCACACACACACACACACACACACACACACACACACACACACACACATATACAGTGGGTAAAAAAGTATTTCTACATCTCACACTAAACAGTTGTTAATTTGGCTTCATTTTTTTTGTTCGTGTTCTCCCAAGATTTTTGTAAACAGACACCATGTATTATATATTTAGGATAAGCTATCGAACACAGAAACTCAATAAAGTATTTTGTTTTTCAACGGATAATTTGAAAACGACGACGTGTATAAATACTTTTTTACCCACTGTATGTATATATATATATATATATATATATATATATATATATATATATATATATATATATATATATATATATATATATATATATATATATATATATATATATATATATATATATATATATATATATATATATATATATATATATATATATATATATATATATATTAGACTGATTCAAAAAAAAAATTTCCTTCTGGATTCTCGTGCTATTGTTGGGCACTGATAAAACAAAATTTCTCTAAAAAGATGGGCGCGGTCACTCAATTTTTAGAGGTGGCTATCTCGACTTTTTTGTATTTGAATTTTTTTTAACGAACGTATTGCATTTGAGCATAGTCATGGCATCGGATTACGGATAAAAATCACATCCAGCAGCTTTTTCGTAACAAAAATAAACTCTAACAATTTGAAAAGATTGCAATATTCACAATTCAAATCCAGGTAGATTAATAATGGCGTCTATACTACTCTCGTTATTCATGTAGATTTATTTATACGCATTAACATTTCGCACTTTTTACGAAAAATTAAATTATAAGCTTTTATTCATAAATCGTATATTTACATTTTCAAAATGCTACGCTTATATTATCTTCAAACTCATTTACATTTCTTCTCAGCCATTCTCAAGTTCGTTAACATTTTGGGCAGAATGAAAATGTGCAACGTTGAACAGTTTGTCCAAATCTCTCTTAAATTAACGCTCCTTCGATATTTGTGACGGCAAATTCTTTTTAACCCGATTTTTTAAAAGTTATTTCCAGACTAGATGGAGTTTTATTGATTTCAAGATTGCGTTATTCAATCGACGCGTTTGAATTTCAGCACATTTCCATTGTTCGAAAACTTCTTTCATCGTTTCGTGTGCACTTCGACGTATGGTCAGTTTTTCTCTGTTATGTTTGTAAAAGAACAAACTCAAAACTTTTCCGATTTTTATCCGTAATCCGAAGCCATGATTATGCTTAAATGCAATACGTTCGTTAAAAAAAATTCAAATACAAAAAAGTCGAGATAGCCACCTCTAAAAATTCAGTGACCGCGCCCATTTTTTTAGAGAAATTTTGTTTTATCAGTGCCCAACAATAGCACGAGAATCCAGAAGGAAATTTTTTTTTTGAATCAGTCTAATATATATATATATATATATATATATATATATATATATATATATATATATATATATATATATATATATATATATATATATATATATATATATATATATATATATAGTAACATCATGTCTACCATTGTCTTCTCGCAACAACTTGACTTGGCACTCTCGTATATATGTTTTTTCAAAAATTCTTTTGTATACGCCCTTGTGGGCTTTTAAGGCCATTTATTTCTTACCCCACACTCGTGATTTGCCATTTGCAGTTCCTTGGAGACCAGTTGTCAGTTGCTCAGAGCCGTTTTTCCCTAACCCACTAAAGTATCCCGTTTTTACGAGGGCACAGGGAAACCGTGGAAAACCTCTGCAGATGGATATAGTTTAGGGAATTTTAGCTGTGTGACTATTGAAAAGTAAGGTTGCCTCCTGCCGAGTAGTCGGCGCGCGATACTAAGCGGTCACCCATCCAGGTATCGATGCAGGCGAACTCTGCTCAATACAAGATCGACATAACCTCACTAATTTTCGAAACAATTTTTAGTGCGTCTACGATCGTCAGTTGAAGTCACGGACATGTGAGATATTGAAAAAAACATATCTAGAGTAAAAAGTCAATTACATGGAGAGTAATATTGTAGAAGGCATCTGATCTCGATCTCCCAATTGGTCTTATTGGTCTTCCAACCCGTCGGCCGTCAGGCGAAAATGACGTGACTGCTCGTAAAACGCGTTTCGAAATAATAAATAGAATTCGGCGAGTCGACTGTGTATTTCTGAATCTTTTTTTTATTCCGATCTCGCGCAAAACATCGAAGTTTTGCATTTCGATTGCTGTGACGCTAAATCAAATGAGCCCGGCGAAGGGACCGACGAAACAAGCACAGGCGTCGCGATCTTACGACTCCGAGACACGCAACTTGCATAAGTCTCTTCGCCTCGCGTAGCGAATGAAACGCGGCTAAAAATCCTGTCGCTTTTGCTTGCTCGCGTCAATGTTTATATGCACACGGGCGCACGCAAATTTATTGTTACAGTGCATCTCGCGTTTGCGGGGACTTCGAAAAATCATCGTCAGGTGCAGGGCCGAATTCAAAGGTGGGGAGGCCTTGGGGCAACGAAGAAGTGGGAGGCCTCTAATTATGCTTTAAACAGGATGAAGATTTTTTTTTCAGTGTTTAAATAATTTATTGCAAAAGAACACGATCCTTTCAAACAACGTACGTTGGTTGAAGTTGAGGAAGGACACGATTCTTGATATCTGCTAAATTCGATTACAATTATTTTTTGCCGTTGTTTTACATGTCAATGATTTTTTTTTTTTTTTTTCTTCAAATGTGAAATTGTATACTTTATCGTGTAATGTAGTATAATTATATACTATACAGTATACGTGAATTGGACTTACCAATTTAAAAGATTTTTTCTCTTTTTATTTAAACAATATTAATCTATTTTTAGATAAATATCATATACTGACCGGTGTAAGCAGCTGGCGCTAAGTCTAAAACTTTCGTGGTAGCTTTTTCGGCAGTTGTAAAAAACAATACCGTAATTCTAGATTGATTTTTTCCGGATACCAATTTCAAAGGAGGGCACCACTGTGATGGTCCAAAAAGGTCGTTTATCCGATTTCTTTGTCGACTCGATTATGTATTCGGGGTTTGGAAAAAACGGTCTGCTATTAAGCATACATTGAACTCATTTCGTGTAATTTTTTATTGAAAACAAAAATAAAAATTAACAACGTTATTGAGGTATAATAGAGCCTCTGTATAAAAAACGTGGTCCAACGGCCGGATCGATAACTTGACAATGGTTGGTTTGAAAAATAAAAATAAAACAGTTTTATAATCTATAGAAATGTAGTTCTCGTTGTACGTAGCTTTTTTCGTTAAAAAATCACAAAATGGCGAGTGTTGGAAAAAGTGTAATTTTGGTAAAATTTTTACTTATATTCGGGGTCTTGAAATATACTGAATGTGAAAAAAATGGCTAAGTATTTTACCCGTATTTTTATAAAAAACCGCAATTTTGCTAAAAAAGTGTAATTTGGTAAAATTACAAAATTACATAAAAAATTACATAATTTTAAAATTACATAATTACAATAATTTTGCTAAAAAGTGTAATTTTGGTAAAATTTTTACTTATATTCGGGGTCTTGAAATATATTGAATGTGAAAAAAATGGCTAAGTATTTTAGCCGTATTTTTATAAAAAAACGTCATTATAGCTACTGAAATCACGGAAATTTTTTTTTAATTAAAAATCGGACCAGATTTTTTTTATTATCGAAAATCGAACTAAAATCGTATAGCTAGAGTTTGTTTGGGTTTCCGGCCAGGTCGAGAAAAGTCGTATCGAGAAAAACGCGAATGAAAGTTCACTTATACTTAATTCGTTGCGCTACTTGTTCTTACTAAATCGGCTGCAACTCGGTCAATTTTCGCTATTTAAACTTGAACATTTTTTCACAGATTCTTGAATATGTATACTTTGAGAAAATGCACGAAAAATACATTTTTGTACCCGTCACAGTGGTGTCCCGCCTTGAGCAATTAATGCACGGTTCAGACCACGTGACGTTAAAAAAATCCATCGAATATACAATTTCATAGCAAATTCCTCATATTTGTTAATTTCCATTTTTTTTTACAGAAATATGCTGTAAAATGTTATTTAAAAAAAAATGTTTCATGAAAGTGTGAAAACTTTTCATCTTTGCCAGATCTCTAGGGTTTTTTTTTCACCAAGTCTTACATACCACTCGTCAGCAAATTTTACCTAAAAATTTGAATCATAAAGGCCGCTCTCTGTCGACGTTTGTTTATTTTGTGCAAAACTTTTTTTCCTTCTCGATTCTCCTTCCTCTCCTCTCCGTCCCCCTCTCTCAATTTCATCTGCCAACTCTTGACTTTGACAGTTGTATGAAAAAATCGTAAAATCCACCATTTCTAGATCACTGATACTTGCGTTGTTGATTTATCAAAAAAAAAAAAAGAAAAAAAACATTAATCGTTAATTCGTAATCGTTTTTTCTCATTTATATTGTTACAGATCTGTCGGACGTGCCGGAAAACCTTCCGCTGCCAGCGCCGGGCTCGGAGAGTCCTCAAGCGCTGAATTACTCGCAGATAGCGTCAGCGGCAGTCGCGGTATCTCAGGGCGGTCAGGATCCCTCGGTATCGAGTACCGAGACCCTACTAAGGAATATTCAGGGTCTTTTGAAGGTAGCGGCTGACAACGCGCGACAGCAGGAGAGGCAAATCAACTACGAGAAAGGTCAGTGGCAGGGCTTTCTTAAGACACTTGAGGGCGCTCTCCACAATTTCATAATCTACCAACTCTCTCAGAATCACATTAAGAGGCACTGAATTCATACTTCTTTCTTCCGTCCCGTACCCGCGAACGCGTGAACTGCCGGGAGTAAAATTGAAAGCCCTACGGTGTTTTCATTCGTCGGGAAAAAAAACAGAGAAGAGAAAAATGCTTTTTTCTCGTTGTCTCGTCTCTACTTCCATTATAATATCCTGAAGGATAGTCACTGTTATCAGCCTCACGTGCAACGGCGATTACTCGAAAATAAAATACAAAAAAGTGCTTCGCTTGAATTTCTCGTATGCACGATCTTGGATATTCCCTTGAATCTTCTCTCTCTCTCACTCTCTGTCCTCAGCTTCTTCGTCTCTTGACAATTATATCGCAATTTTTTCTATCCGAAAGTTCAATTACTGACAAATTAGTGTGCCGAGTGCGCGTAATCATTGTAGCAGATAGCGGGATATAAAATGAGAGGGAGAGAGAGAGAGAGAGAGAGAGAGAGAGAGAGAGAGAGAGAGAGAGAGAGAGAGAGAGAGAGAGAGATGTAAAGTGAAAGAGAAAAAACAGAGAGAGGGAATTGTCGGCAAGAAAGGTCGATCGATTATATTATAGACATAAACCTTAGACCATAGATCATTAGAATGAGGGAGAGAAAGAGAGAGAAAGAGAGAGGAGAAAAAATGTGAGGTTATGTATCCAATGCGACTTCTGACCCAGCCAGTTGAAACAACCGGCACGCGACCAGTGAAATCCAAACTTTTGTATTATAACGGCGTTTGTCACTTGAATATCCCTGACGTATTTAGCGAGAAAAAAAGCACAATTTGTTCGGTTTTTTTCTTTCTAGACGGTCGAAAAGTGTGTGAGCGTATGTGTGTGTGTGTGTTCCCTCGTGAAGTGTTGCGCAGATTGATCGACAGAGAGATTACGAAAAAAAAAACAATGTTCACGAGTCACAATTTATTAATTTAACATTATTACATAGAAATAATGATAATAATGATGATATAAATTCGTGTATACTGTAATAAACAGATTGCGCGTGAGTGATGTTTTTTTTTCTCTCCATATCGTGAACGTTCTTAAGTTGTGAATTATGTTTTTTTTTAAACTTAAATTATTGTACTGATCTCTACGAGGCTGATTGTGAGGAATGCGGCGAGAAAAAGAAGGAGAGTGAGAGAGAGAGAGAGAGAGAGAGAGAGAGAGAGAGAGAGAGAGAGAGAGAGAGAGAGAGAGAGTGAGAGAAAAATCTCGATTGTATAGATAATTTATCGATAAGACTATTGGAATTTTCGATTTAAGTCATCAAATTGTATTCACCCGTTGATCCTGCAGTGTGATTCGTTGAATAATCATTTACGTGGTAAAAAAATATATATCGAAGAAACAAATTTATTTCCAAAAATATATTCGTGGCCTCAGGCTGAAAATGAAAGAAAATACGTCAGGGGCTTGCACGGAAAACAAAAATGCCCTACCACTGCAGGATCGAATCTAAGGCAAATTCTCTACTATAAATATTACGAATAATAACGTTGCCATTTTAGTCACTAATATTATTATCAAATACGCATTGCGTCCAGAATACGGATTGAATTATCATTAATATTATTATTATCACTATTATTACGATAAATATTATTATTTTTATGATTACTATTACTATTATAAAAATTTATGCACATGTTTGACATCGTCACTGTATAACTTGAGTCAGCCAAGGAACTATTATGCATGATACTTTGATGTGGTTTAAGTGATAATAATAAGCCGAAGAAGAAGAAGAAAAAAAACTATAAAATGCGAGATGTCGATAATAACACTGATTTTGAAAAATAAAAGAAAAACAATGATGAACAGCAAACAATATGATGAAAGGATTTTTGTGGTCGAACTATCGCGAAACGAAGTGCTAACTTTAGGGCAAAATAAAAGAATTTTGATTCGAACTCACTGTAATTTAATTCGTTGTAATTGCACGTTTCAAACGTCATAGCGAGATAGAAACTATAATTATCTATCATCAAGTGTATGTCATTTTGGGCACTTCGAGTCTACGATTGCTCGACCATACGACTTCTCTTGTAACTTTGTGATTTCGTTGGACGACGCTATATCATTAAAAAGATCCGTTCGAGCACGAGCCTGGCGCTGGTTTCGCCACCGGGCTATTGAAGAGAAAGAAAAAAAGGGCAAACAAAAACGAAGAGAGACAATCCTCCGAATGTGCCTCTCGCAACACACTCCTCGAAAATATCCCGACGTTATCCTTCTTCTTGAAGCCGACGTAAAAACAAACGAACAAACAAAAAAATAGAAGATTCCTTCGTGATCAGGCATTCGGCCATTCGGTGGAATTTCGCGGTTTTTTAAGTGCCCGATGGCCATAAAATGTTCACGATAGTGACCGAATTCGCACTGAAGCCTCAACCTTCGCTGTCCCTTTTCGAGTGTCCCTCCACCTCCGTATCCTCGTTCTTCCTCCAGCACGAAAAATTCGCGCCATCGCGCTTTCGTTTAATAAATTCTCTCGAATCGTAACCCCCCAGGGACTTTAATTACCCATTAGCCGATACAAAGTGTCATTTTCAGGGACCTTGACTAATGCGTTCGCTAACTTAACGATAAGGACGTGGAGGGAAACAGAGAGGTTCTTGTCCTGGGCCTGGACCCTAAAAGAAACGGGGGTGTCGATCCTTTGGACATCCCGAGACCAGTATCACAAAACACGTTTGTTAATGCGTTCATTGGACAAGACGGGAAAACATTTCCGATCCGTTTGCCAATTCCAGCATATTTGCTCATTTGATTCTTGAACCCTGTACTGGCGATTTTCCAACTTTAATTCGACCACTTTTCATTCGTGTAAAAAGAGACCTGGACCTAAGCTGTAAATTCATGGGAATATAATTAATTGAAGAGCAGAAAAGGCCGGATTCTTTCCGCGTCGATACTCCATTCGACGCAGGTCACCGATGAATGTCGTCAAAGCGAATGGAACCGTCAGCACACCTTCGCGAATGTTCACCGAAGATTTAACTCGATGTAGGTGAAATTTGGTAGACATTTATTTCGCACCTCCAAAACTAGTCTTCCTTTCCGGTTTCAGATAATGAAAGACGTTTTAGCCGATTAAAATGGAAATTGTGGAGTTTTTTTCAAGATAAATATGGCAGTGATCAATGTAACCGAACACCGACCTGCAAGCGTTTGATTCCCTACTAGAGTTACCAGCACCTTCGACCAAATGCATTTAAGAAGCTGAGTAGTGTGTTTTGTCACCCCTACTAAATGATGCGACGAATACTAGGGTAGGCTGGGGTCGATAGAAACACGGGTCAAATGAAACAAGTTGAATAATTCGAAGACGGTTAGTGACAGCAGCCTGGTCCCAATGGGGGAAGGAACTGCTTCGCCTATCGGAACCTGTCGCTCAATGCACGTCGCCCCCCGAGCGCGTCGGCCATTTTTCCATGGGTGCATCGCTTTTTCGGCATAAAAAGTAAGTTTTTTTGATTATTAGTATCTTGCGTATCGCTCCAAAACTATTGTTCCTCATTCAGCGTTGTTTACAATCATCATCACTATGAATGTCCTAGTTGAGTTTATTGCGGTCAGTACCTACCTACAACATTTAGGTTCTTCGCTGTTTGATAAATTATTTGAAACGACGGCGTGGGGGCGGTTGAAACAAACGGTTCGGGGTCACTTGAAACGTCTTTCTATTGACCCTGAACAAACATTTCACACGCGAGCAGGTTTTCCAAATCTTGTTTTCTTTTTTAGATGCCAAGAAATCGAAAAGTGAAATAATATTAAAGAACCTCAATATACCTTCAGTGATACTAAAACTGGAATGAAAAGCAATAAAACTGATTATTTTGATTCAAAGTATATTTTATTCAAAACAAACCTATTTTATCGCTTCATCCACATCATAAACAGCACCTGGCTTCAGTAGAAACACTAGTTCAATCAGCTGAAAACACCTATTTCAACCAACCCCAGGCACTGTTTCGATTGACCCTGACACCGGGTCAAATGAATTGTTTTCCGAGAGTTTTCTAAAAAGCGTCTACCTAAGTTCAGGGCATATAAGAAGCAAAATCAATAATGCTATCATGTAGCCAGATAATCTAGTCATAATCAAAGCCCATTACCAAACAGATAGGGTATAAAATGAAGTCACACTAACCGATTTTCTAAAAAAACGTTCCAATTGACCCCAGCCTACTCTACTATTGCAATTTCCTGAATCGGATACTCTCGTACACTTGGCTCGATCCTTGAAAAATGTTGAGATAGGAATCGTCAAAAAATCATGGACGAAAGGCGGGAATCTTTATTGGTAACGAAAGAGGGTTTGGGAAGATGATCGAACGGGAAGGTATGAAAAGGGACGATGGCAGAGAGAAGAGGACCCGATTTAATACTCGAACGAGCCAGCAGCTCGTTTTACACCAGATGGTTTTACATACGGCCTCCTATCGTGTTACCGTAGCACATACAGCCGCGTTTCTTTTCTCCCCCGTCTACCCTCTTTCCGCCACGCGTGCACGCACGCACGCCGACGCATCCGCGGTATAACACCGTGACAATCCACCAAGGGATAGATGTTCTCTTCGCGATGCGGAATATTATCGATATAATGTATCATTCGTCTTTGTCGTTGGGACCCCCCGCGCTTCGATCATTTTATTCGCCGCGATCCTTCTTTATCCTTCTTTCCACGCTGGCCGCCGCTCTGGCGGCGTCGAGCACGAGCGCTTTGGCAAACTCATGGGGCACCAACGTAGAAGGCCAAACACACGCATATATAGACACCCAAAGGTGGAAAAAAGGGCGACCGAAAGGATCAAGCTAGTTGCAAGAAAGGCATTAAAGCCATCAGGATCCTTGGGACGATCACTGAACGCGGCCTCTACCTCATCCAGAGAAAGAAGGTGAAGTGGGGTGTCGTATTTATCATCTTCCACGTGCTGCTGAAGCCGGCTCGAGTTACTTCATTACATGTGCTAATATTCACCAAAAGGCACTTTCTTGTGAATCAGATTAATTTTATTCGAGCACTGCTGTCATCCAATCATCCCATTTGAATACTGGTCTTCCACCTGTGTCGCCCTTGCATTGCTGAAAGACTGATGGAAAAACAGGCAAGCCTGTGGAAGTCGTAGGTGACTATTCTGATTCGACACTATCAATACTGAAGAAGGTTTGATGGATCTTCATTCTTATGAGGATCACTATAGGCATCACATTCGGTATTTAAAAGATCACGAGCAGCTTTCTCCTATTGGAAATAGCCCGTGGAGATGAAGTCATACAATGAGGCATTGTAATAAGCAATGCCATGATTATAGTGATCTTCATTCTCATGAAGATCACTATAAGCATCACATTCGGTATTTACAAAATCACGAGCAGTTTTCTCCTGTTGAAAATAGCCCGTGGATATGAGGTCATACAATAAGGTATTGTAATAAGCAATGTAATGATTATTGTGATCTTCATTCTCATGAAGATCACTATAAGCATCACATTCGGTATTTACAAAATCACGAGCAGTTTTCTCCTGTTGAAAATAGCCCGTGGATATGAGGTCATACAATAAGGTATTGTAATAAGCAATGTAATGATTATTGTGATCTTCATTCTCATGAGGATCACTATAAGCATGACATTCGGTATTTGAAAGATCACGAGCAGCTTTCTTCTATTGGAAATAGCCCGTGGAGATGAGGGCGTACAATTAGGTATTGTAATAAGCAATGTAATGATTATAGTGATCATCATTCTCATGAGGATCACTATAAGCATCACATTCGGCATTTAAACGATCACGGGCAGCTTTCTCCTGTTGAAAACAGCCCGTGGAGATGAGGGCATACAATAAGGCATTGCAACAAGCAATTTAATGCTTATAGTGGTCTCCATTCTCATGAGGATCACTATAAGCATCACATTCGGTATTTCAAAAATCCCAAGCAGCTTTCTCATATTGAAAATAGCCCGTGGAGATGAGGTCATACAATTAGGTATTGTAATAAGCAATGTAATGATTATAGTGATCATCATTCTCATGAGGATCACTATAAGCATCACATTCGGTATTTAAACGATCACGAGCAGCTTTCTCCTATTGAAAATAGCCCGTGGAGATGAGGTCATACAATTAGGTATTGTAATAAGCAATGTAATGATTATAGTGATCATCATGCTCATGAGGATCACTATAAGCATCACATTCGGTATTTAAACGATCACGAGCAGCTTTCTCCTGTTGAAAATAGCCCGTGGACATGATGGCATACAATAAGGCATTGTAACAAGCAATTTACTGCTTATAGTGATCATCATTCTCATGAGGATCACTATAAGCATCACATTCGGTATTTAAAAAATCCCAAGCAGCTTTCTCCTATTGAAAATAGCCCGTGGAGATGAGGTCATACAATTAGGTATTGTAATAAGCAATGTAATGATTATAGTGATCATCATTCTTATGAGGATCACTATTGTAAGCATCACATTCGGTATTTGAAAGATCACGAGCAGCTTTCTTCTATTGGAAATAGCCCGTGGAGATGAGGTCATACAATAAGGCGTTGTAACAAGCAATGTAATGCTTATAGTGATCTTCATTCTCATGATAAGCATCACATTCGGTATTTAAAAAATCCCAAGCAGCTTTCTCCTATTGAAAATAGCCCGTGGAGATGAGGTCATACAATTAGGTATTGAAATAGGCAATGTAATGATTATAGTGATCATCATTCTCATGAGGATCACTATAAGCATCACATTCGGTATTTAAAAGATCACGAGCAGTATTTTCCTATTGGAAACAGTCCATGGAGATGAGGACAAGTCCATTTGGTACTTGACATAACTACAAGCCGTCGGTGAATCGCTATACCTGAGTGTCCCCATTCGCCATGTCCATACAATATGTGACAGATCATCTCCAGGTCTTCCACAAGAGAATAGAACTACCGACATGTCGAATGGTTGAACCGCGGCCAGTGAGCGCAGCATCAACACCGTCTCGAGTACTTTCCAACGTTTTCTTCTTCCTCGGCGTTCACATTTGGCCTCCCCCGTCTCCAGCGTAGATATCACCCGATAGTCTTGTAGCCGGACCAAGCACACGCTTGGCCAAAGACAATATGAGCTTGGCGAGGAAGGATTCACCGTGTATAGTACCGCAGAGTTGTGTCTGGCCATTCGAGTTAGCGAGTATACCGCGGAGCAGAGGGGAACGCTATCTTCGATCCTACCGAAGATAATGCGGGGTGCAACGGGCTCGGCGCTAGCGAGAGGTCCCTTGGATTGTGTCCATCGTACACGTGCGGGAGCTCGGTGGCCCTTGAGATACTACGGGGAGGAAGAAGTAAAGATGAGGCTATGGGGATGGGGAATATAGCAACGGACAGAAAAGCAAAACAGACTCGGGCACAGTTAAGAAGGGAAAGAGCACGGGTAGAATAAAGAGAGGATAGAGAGGATTGAGTTGTAGCCGCGAGTGGAGGATCTTATGTAGATTCCTTGTAGATCGTGCACCCGATTCGATCGCGATCGCTGCTACCCGGTACCGGGTTAATTAAAATTGTAGGCTCGAGAGAGAGAGAGAGAGAGAGGGACGGAGAGCGGGAGGGCGGGAAAGACAAAGAAGGGGGGAGGGGCAGGGTGCATACACGAATGCAGTTGAACACGCGCACCAACACAGACAAAAATCGGAAAGCTCTCTTCGTTTGGTACTTCCACCTCGCTCTTCCACATGCTCTCATCGAGCGAGCCAGCATATCCACAAACCCTCGATGGTTTCTCAACGACAACGAGGACGCTTCTTCGTTTGCGACTGTTCCGTGGCTCGCTGCTCATTCTCGTTGGCCGTAAAGTCCTCCGATTTTTGGCCTCCCGCCTGGGAGGCTGCTTGCGTTAGGTAATAGGGCCTATTACCGGAGGCCCATACGAGAGACACGACGACCACTCGACGAGAGAACAACGAAAACGCGAGCCCTTGGTGCTAATAACCCTATGCACACGTACACAGTTAGTACGGGGTCTATACGGCAGCTGTGTACGTGTGGTTCTCGCTCGGTGCCTCCCTCTCTCGCGTATGTTCCTTCCAGCCCAACGACGACCAAAGGACAACCACGACGAAGGGCTCTGTATACGAGATCGGCCGCGACCAGGATACGCGCGATTGTCGCGTATATATCGACGTACAAAGAGAAAAAAAAGAGGAAGGAAAGGGCGGGAGAGAAGGACAAAGAATACCAGTGGTAGTGCTTCGGATCATACCGGGCGATCTCGCCGGTTCGACGGTGGACCAACCCAGAGGACGACCTACTAAATCGAAGGCACAATGGGACAAGTAATGTTTCTATTATTGCTTATGGTGAGATATCGGTTGACGAATCTAGTGAGGAATTGGAGAAAAATATCGGGGAAACGGCTTCGAGTATAATCGAATGATTTTTTTGAAAATATTTTGACTGTCCAATTGAGTATCGAGCGGAGATTTAGGTCGATTACCATTGACAGTGGGCATATTGAGGGACACCACTGTGACGGGATGAATAGACGTTGCTTTTTTTCAATTTCTTTTTGTCTACTAGATTATTCATTTAGGATTTAGAAAACTGTATGTCATTAAGCATACATTGAAATTATTTCGTGTCAACTTTTATTTGAATAAATAAAAAATTAACGTTATTGGGGTATGATAGAGCCTCTTATTGATATGATATCTTGACAATGCTTCGCCTGATAAATGCAAATAAAAAAGTTTTATAATTTACATAAATGGAGTTTTTGTAGTAAGGAGTCTTTTTTCGAAAAAAAACCGGTCTTCAAGTATGAAATGTCCGGTTTCCGTCTTCTTAACTTTACCAATTTGTTTCAAATAGTTTCAAATATTGTTGGAATTGTAACGTTAAACTGTACTAACAATTCACGCGTAGTTTGGGATGGATCTACTCCCTCTGAACCTTGGGTCTGGTCATTTTGAGAAACCTTTGATAAACAAGATTGAAATTGAGTATGTAATTTAACCAAGGTGTAAACAACTTTTTTTGATAGCTTTAAACATGTCAAATTTTCTGCCAAAATAAGAGTATTTGTGGGGTAATTTACTGCACTACTTTATTTTTTTTTAATTTGCAGCTGAAGACTGCAAAATTCTTGTTGACACTTAAGGCGGTTTATACGCTACAAAAATAAAAATGTGATGTGTCGAATTGAAGGCATTACTTCGTGAAGACTCATGTCAGACGCTAGCTGAACTTGTAGAGTCATTAGGAGTTGGCAACAGTTTCAAAACGTTTGAGAGGATTGGGAAAGATTTTAAAAAATAAAGCGCTAATATTTACAAAAAAAAACAACGACAACCCATTCAACATACCTATATATATATATTAGACTGGACCAAAAAAGAATTGTCTTAATTGAAATTTTTGTTGACAATTTTCTTGAGAATGACAAAAAATGAGTGCTGACCAAATTTGAACCCTTTATATCAATATTTAGAGGTCCCTCATCGCGATTTACTATTTCCCATTCATACATGGTAAAAGTTTTGTTTGCCGCTTCTCACCTGTACAACTCGCCTATGGGTAAAAACACGGAAACGCCCAAAACATTGTTTTATAGGAAATTTAACGTTCTACAAAAAAGTTCTAAGCCTTCATACGATAAATTCACTCGTTCGAATTTTATTCAACGTCAAAGTTGAATCTCTGATGAATTTTACGATTTTGTGAGATTTTCGGACTTTTACAACGAAATTAGTGATTTTTTTTGTTTTTTTTTCTCCGGATTCATGTTTAAAAGTATTATATCCTTTTAAAATTATTCCATAGATAGTTTCTAAAATTCCTAATAGATTTAAATTTATTATCAATTGAATGTACATTAGTACAAAAATCTATTGCTAAACCAAATTCAATTCTCATAGCATGATGAATTCTATGGGAACTTTTCTCCCCAGGAAATTTTCATCTCGGGATTTTTTCCATCTAGGGAATAATTTTAAAAGAATACAATACTTTTCAAGATGAATTAGAAAAAAACAACGAAAAAATCTACAATTTTGTCACTAAAGTCCAAAAATCTCACAAAATCATGAAATTTATCAGCAATTCAAATTTAATGGTGAATAAAATTTGAACGAGTGAATTTATCGTATGATGGCTAAGGACCTTTTTTAGACGTTTCTGTGTGTTTGCCCGTAGGCGAATTATAAAGCTCAGAAGCGGCAAAAAGAACTTTTACCATGTTAAATGAATGGGAAATAGAAAATCGCGATGAGGGACCTCTAAATATAAATATAAAGTGATAAAATTTGGTCAGCACTCATTTTTTGTCATTCTCAACATTTTCAAAAAAAATGTTTAATAAAATTTCAATTTCTTTTTTGGGCCAGTCTAATATATATATATATATATTAGAATGACCCAACAAAAAAATTGAAGAAAAATTGAAAAAATTGAAATATTGAAGTGAACAAATCCTCAAGAGTTTGCTTTTCATTATCCGTAGCGTGCCTTTAATTTGGAGTTAGCCAGTCGAAACCCAATGTACCGACAACCATACTCACGTACGTCGTTGCACACATAATTATTACGCAAATTATGAATACCTGTACGTACTTCGGATACTTGAAATATTTATTTTTCTGTTTCATGTTGCCGTATCTCGGGATGCTTCTATAGGCAGGCTTCGCCGGGCATCGGGACATTAAATAAGGCGCGTTAAAGGGTTTTCTTGCCGTCTTGTCTCGAGATTCGTTTATTTTCCTTCGTCGTCTGTTATTTCTGCATTACTCATGAGAGATGTCGGCCTAGCCGGCGAACATAGTTTCGACGACAGAGGCGTATTACAATGTTGAGACAGGCAGCGAGAAAGATATAATGGTAAATTAACGTCGCGGTGAGAAGGCGATACGGGAATGGAGGCTCTTGTTCGCGTACGCGGGCCAGACCGTATGAGAAAGACTCGAGCGACGACGAGCAAGTTAAAGGAAAATTTACAACTATAACCACGTGAGTGCCAGTGGGTGGCTCCACTGAACCTTTCGACTCGTCTTCGTTCTTTTGTTGGTTTTCTCATTCATCGTATATCTATGCGATACACAGGGCCGGATTTAGGTGGGAGCCAACAGGGGCTGAAGCCTCGGCGCCTCGACCAATTTTTTTGGTTAAATTTTATCATGAAGGGTATGCAACATTGAGTGAAAAAAAAATCACTGCGGAGATCTGACAATTAAAAGAAAGTGTCACACTTTCATAAAGCACTTTAAAAAAATTATTATTCAAAGCGTATTTCTGAAATTAATAATGAAAAACATCAAACACGATGAATTCTCTAAAAAAATAATATATTCCCTGGATTTTAATTTTTTTTTTAATGGCACGTGGATTGGGCCAACCATTCATTTATTAAAATTTAACGGCGAATCCGGAAAAAAAAATATTGTTTACTCATATTGTTTTATACAACTGGCGAAAATGCCTATGAAAGTTTTAGTACTTACGAAGTGTCCGCCTTCGGATTTGTTAAATCTCATATATGTGACAAAGCAATGGAAACTATTAGACAAGTTTTTCTTTTTATCTGCGGAACAGCGGTTTTAAGGGGGAAACCACCCCTCAAAGAAAGTCTTTCACCTCTTAAATTATTTTTGTACCTCTATAGTGAATTTTTCTTTTTATATTAGAGGAATTTTGGTTTTTGTTTCATTCAAATCGGTGGACTGTTTGTGAGTGAAACTGCAAAATCATCCCTTGACACGTTTCTCCTTGAGGGGTCGTTTTCCCCCCTTAAAATTGTTTTTCCGCCGATAAAACAAAATACCCGTCTGATAGTTTTGAGTGCTTCATGACTTATATGATTTTCAGTCAAATCGAACGCGGACCTTAAGTGATGTTCCTTGTTAGCGTCAGACAAACACCGGCCAGTATTTGCTATTTATCTAAAAATACTTGACTTCCCAATTGTATAAATAAAGAAAGAAATAAGCCTTTCAAATTGGTAAGTCCAACTCATGAATAGTGGATAGTATATAATTACTCAATATTACACTAATAAGTATATTATAACACACTAAAAAAAACAATTTCTTCAAACGAAAGAAAGGAAAAAAACGTAATTGTAATCGCGTTCACCTGATACCAGGAATCGTCTCCTTTAACTTCAAACATCGTATGTAATTTGAAAGGATCTTATTTTTCGCAATAAATTATTTAAACGCTATAAAAGCAACACCTTCATCCTGTTTGGAAAATAATTAAGGGCCTCCCACTTCTTGGTTGCCCTAGGGCCTCAACACCTTCAAATTCGGCCCTGATAAAACGCATCCACCAGCACGAATAACCAACTGAGTAAGAAAGAGAGAGAAGGAGAGAGCGAGAGAGAGAGAAGGAAAAAAATAAAAGCGAGAGAGGGTTGGTCATGTGGCTCATTCAACGTCGCAAGAAGCGCATAAACGTTACGGGGAACAAACAGAAATATTGATATAAACATCCGCTCGTCCATCTACCGCGGGACGCCTTCTGTCTTCAGATTCATAGTAATACTATGTGAGTTTACATATACATACATATATATATATATATATATATATATATATTCTTTTTATTTTTTTCGTCGTCCTTTGTGTCTACGTGTGAGAGTGTGTAGTATCATATGCGTGTACCGTTTATAACGCGCGAAAGCTCAACAACCGCTCGGTTGCCTTCCTCGATCCGCTCGAATGCACTTTGATTGATTTATGGTTAACCCTGCCACACCACGACCCTCCCATCCACCCACCCAACCCTCTCTCTTTCTCTCTCTCTCTCTCCCTCTCTCTCTCTCTCTCTCTCTCTCTCTCTCTCTCTCTCTCTCTCTCTCTCTCTCTCTTTGCGTATAGTTCGCTTGCCCAGATTCACAGACAGCATGCCGCGCTTCATTCACGACTCATCGTATATTTATGATATAACTATAGATCGCGACTTCAATATCGCGCGGGCTCTCCGTTGTCAGTCGCGAGAGACGATTCGCCGGTAACCAAGAGCCCTTACCGGGTACGTTTGGCCCTTTAATTGTTTCCCGCAGACCAACGGACGATGCTTGTTTCTACACGGGCCGTAAGGTACTCCGATGTTTTTCGATCTTTTATTGCAAGGTGGGAGTTGCGATTTCAATTTGCACGAATCGGCGAAGAATTAAATTGAACGCGAGAGATCGCGATGAGGATGAGAAATACTTGGTACAGCATGATTTGCTTTTCAATGAGCCAATATCTGTTGTAATCCCGGGTGAGAGAATACTGAGCTCAAGGGTTGAAGGATCATATTTTTTCGGCCACAATTTGGAACCCACTGCGAACAGTTATATGTCCACGGTAGGAAATTGCAGGGTAAGAATAAAAAAAGCACTTCAAAGGATGAATGTTCACCTTCAAAAGACGCAAGTGCAAAAAATTGTGTTTTTGAAGTAATTTTATCGTTTTTTGAACAACGAAAAGCAGAAATTCAACGAAATTGCGCAACTCTTAGCTTGTGAAGGGGAAACAGATTTTTTTGGGGAAAAACCACTTTGCTCGTTTTGAAGAGCATATGTTTCACTTCGAAGCAATTTTTTGAGAATTCTGTATGAGATTTTTTGACCGAGTTATTAACAGTCAAAATGAAAATGCCTATTTTTTGGGGAAAAACTACTTTGGTAGTTTTGAAGACCATATGTTTCACTTCAAAGAAATTTGTTGACAGTTGTGCACGATTTTTTTTGGCCGAATAATGAATTGTCAAAATAAAAATGAATATTATGCGTTTTGAAATTTCGTTCCCTGTCCACAACCTTATATATGCACCAATGTTTTTAACTTCTACTTGTTTTTAAACGAAAAATAACTGTATTTTTCAAAAAATGTGAAAATATCTGTCAATCCCGATTTCGGAAGACGAAGATTTACGCTCAACATTAATTTTACTTTTTTTCCTGCATTTATTTCCCCCGGATATACAACTGGGCAGAGAAGATCGAATTGTTAACCTAAAGTGATCGTTCGTTTGTTGCGTTTCGTGTTGTAAGGGACACCACTGTGATGAGTATAAAAAAGTTCGTTTTTTCTGATTTTTTTGTCGACTGGATTATTTACTTGGGATTTGGGAAAAAAGGTATGTGATTAAGCATGTACATTGAGCTTATTTCGTGTACATTTTTATCCTAAAAAATTAAGAATTAACAAAGTTATTGAGGTATGACAGAGTCTCTGTATAAAAAAAGTGTTCCAAGGGCAGGACCGTATCTTGACAATGGTTGGTCTGAAGAATGAAAATAAAAAAGTTTAATAACCTATATAAATATTGGACGTCGCCGTTTAATAATCAATTTATAAATTTATTTGAAAAGTTTCATAATCTACACAATATGGCGGGTTTTGAAAAAAAGTGTAATTTTGGCGAAATTTTTATTTATATTCGGGGACTAAGAAAATACTGAAAAAAATTGCTACGTACAACAATAGCTACTACAATGACGGATTTTTTTAAAACTGAAAACCGGACAATTATTCCCAGAGTTATGATTTCGGCCAGCTCAAAAAAAAAACGTTTCGAGAGAAAAATATTGAGATATACGTAATCCCTGCCTTACCTGCTCTCACTAAATAGTTTGTATTTTGGTCAATGTTCAATATTTGAACTTTCTTTTTCCCAAATGTTCGAACATGTATACTTTGAGAAAATGCAAAAAAATCAATGTTTCGACTCGTCACAATGGTGTCCCGCCTTAAATCGTAAGTATGAACGTACAAGTCCCATATTTGGATAATCAAGATAAGTTTGATTCACTTTTTACAACCTCCTCGCGAATCGTCCTCGCCGTGATTTTCCTTCTCTCCCGTGAATCATCTCACGCGCGCAGTAGCTGTCGACGTTTATACCATCCGATCACTTTTAATTATCGGCTCTCCCTTTTTCCTCTTTCTCTCGCACTGCCTTAGATTTAATTAAGAACCGAATTAGTTTATCGGCCCGGTCGCGGGATGTACACGAGAAGCGTTTATACACGAGAGAGTGTCTTCGTTGATTTTTTATTGTAGCACACGGCGATAAATACCATTTCACTTGCGCTTTTATTATACTCTCGGCTCGCGTGCAGAAACATCCTCGCTTTGGGAAAAAGAAAAGAAGCGATAGCGGCAAGCGCAGAGAGCCTGGCGTCGATTAAAATCACTTGGGTTCGCCGTGTACTTAATGCTTGAGGGTTGATGAGGTGATCCCTGGTCGTATATACGTGCGAGGAAAAAAATAGAAAAATTGCAGATCAGCAGTGATCGTATACAGGGTGTTAGGAAGGTCGATGTAAAGCCTTAAGGGGATGATGAGTCACCTCGTTAGGAAAATATCTAACCTAGGTTACCTTAGTCCAAAGTCTAAGAATTTCAAGTTATCATGGTGAGTTTGATTTTTGGAAAATTTACCAAATCTAGGTACTAACTCGTATGCCTCTTATGGTAATGCTATTTTTTTTCCTTAGCATTAACATAAGAGATATTTGTATTTCGTGACAAGTTTTTAAATTATTCGACACGTCCCATTTAGTTAGTTGTGCGGATACAGATGGTTGTATGATTGGGGTAGAATATCCATAAATCGAATATCCATAAGTCAAATATCCATAAGTCGAATACCCATAAGTACGAATATCCATAACTGAGTATAGAGTAGAAATGAGTGCCAGAAATGGCGGGAGGTAAAGGAAAGTGAGTATAGAGGGAACCAAAACAAACTCCCTTATCTCTATCTCCCGCCATTTTATGGCACTAATTTCTACTCCATACTCACTTATGGATATTCGACTTATGGATATTCGACTTATGGATATTCGAATTATGGATATTCGACTTGTGGATATTCGAGTTATACATATTCGACTTATGGATATTTGACTTATGGATTTTTGATTTATGGATATTCGACTTATGGATATTCATACTTATGGATATTCGACTTATGGATATTTGACTTATGGATATTTGACGACAGTTGATTGTATTGGTGTTTGTCGATTTAATACATATTAAGCTAAGACGCAAATAAGTTTTTAGTTACCAATTATTGTCTGTTTCAGCATTATGACCGAGTTAATACCTAATTTTGGAAAATTTCCCAAAAATCATACTTACCATGATAACTCGAAATCCTTAGACTTTGGACTAAGGTAACTTGGGTTAGATATGTTCCTAACGAGGTCACCTATCACCCCCTTAAGGCTTTGCATCGACTTCCCTAGTACTCTGTATATATATATATATATATATATATATATATATATATATATATATATATATATGCTAACTGCTCAGATTCAATTTCCCAATTCAATATATATATATATATTAATGTCCAACTGAAAGATCGATACGTCGAGTCCTCCCTCTCGAGCATATCGAAATAGTAAATTCTCTCGGTCGGAAATACCGTGCAGCGAAACACACAGAGGCCGCGCATTATAGCACATATAGGAACAACTTCCTTTGCATACATCAATTACGCTCTCCGAGGTTCCCATTATTAGCCGTCTATAATTTATTGCTTTCCTCCTTAATAAGCATAATAGTTCGCATCCTATTCGCTGTTGCATCGCGGTGATTGCATCGCGATCTGCCCCAGTGGATTACACATATGGTTTTTTTGCACGTGTATACGTGCGGGGGCGACCTGTGACCTAGAGACAATCGTTAAGGTAGCATATCCAGTGTTAAATATATATATATATATATATATATATATATATAGTTTTATCTCGAGTTGGAGATGCTGTCGAAACCATCGCCGACTCCATAGTCACGGATATTTAATTACACCCGGTAGAAAAGTTCTGACAGGAAACCAGAATGTGTAAGTTCACATCGGTCATGCTGGCATTTAAAAAAAGTCGAAAATTAATATGCTCGCGATGAATCAGATCGGTTGTGGCTGGGACAGTTTTACATGTCTTATTTTTTCAAGTTTTTGTAAATTTGAAACGCAATTGCAGCATCAATTTTTTGAAAATATATAAGTATCAAATTTGATAATTTTTGAAACCTAGTTGCAGTCTCAAATTTTTGGATTTCTATGAGGTAGTTGCAGACCCAAATGTTTGAAATTTTATGAGGTAATTGCAGCCCCAATTTTTTGAAATTTGACAAGGTGTTTGCAGTCTCAATTTTTTTAATTAAAAACGGCAATGGCTATCTTGAATTTTTGAATCTTTAAAAGGTAATTCCAGCCTTGAATTTTAAGAATTTCAAAAGGTAATTGCAATCTCATATTTTTGAAATTTTCGAAAGTAATTGCGGTGAACAATTTTTTAATGAAAAAAGGTAATTGCTATGTTAAATTTCTGGAATTTTAGAAGGTACTTGCCACATTTCGAAATTTAAATGCCAATTGTCGCCTCATTTGTTTTTATTTGATAAAAGAATTGCATTCTTAAGTTTTATTAATTACGAAAGATTATTACTATCTTAAATGTTTCGAATTTCAGAAGATAACTACAGTGTCAAATTTAAAACATTTTAGATTGTATTTGCTGTGTTAAATTTTTGGAATACTATAAGGTAATTGCCATCTAAAATGTTTGCCATTTTAGAACGTAATTGAAGTCTTTTATGAATATATTCCTCTAAATATTTTCCTATGTTATTCACACGGGTTGAGGTGTTATTAATTTTGATCCAGCATTTATTAGAGCAATTTAAATGCTCGTACAATTATATATCAACGGCCTAACCATTGGAGCACTTAAAAAGATCACCCTGCACAATTTTTCCTTTGGATACGTTAGTTTCGTCGTTCAAGTTTTCGTCGCGAGGATTATTAATCCGAGGATGATCAATAAGTGCGTTATTTGTTGCGTGTATAGTGCATTAGAGTGCAAAATCTGCACGAACAAAGAGAAAAACTCGCCGAAGAGAGGAGGGAGGATAGATTTGAGAGGATGGAGTAAGAGGAGTAGAGAAAGACATTACAGGACGGACGAGAAGCTCACCGGGCCTCCCCGAGAAATCGTAACTCTCGTTCGTTTATTTCGTTTCGCCGGGTGAGAAAGGGAGACCGAGAGGAGAAAAAAGACGCGGATCGAGTCCTTGTGGCATGCCGGCCAATGCATTAAGAAGAACTCGTATGTATTTGTGCTTTTTTATTGTTATTTATTTCTGTATACTTTTTTGTCGGGAACAACAGCTGAGATACGTTTTACTAGGACCCCTCTCACGTGACCATAACACGAACTTTACATATTCGTTCATAACTCAGAAGCTACGAGGATCTACATCCCTCCCCCCCCCCCCCCCCCCAACAAATTGTGTTTGTACAATATGTATGCCTAAAAAAAAGATGCTGCTGCTGCGCCCTCGAAGACAACGAAGTCTTTTTGTTTCGTCCCTCCTTGTTGCTAATTGTATGAGGATGATCAAAGAATACGAAGCGAAAAAAAAATACTTAATAGCAAAACGATTCTAAAAATGAGCGGGAGGAAAGGCTGGGGCCAATATTTTTGGGTAATAGTTGGAAATATGAGAAACAAAATAATAAAATAATAGGCCTAATTTATCCTAGTAGTAATTAACTAATTAATGATGAAGTATAATTTTTAGTATTTAAGGGGGAGATACCTTTAGGCGAGGAAAAAAATCGATGATTTTCATTATGTTAAGAGTAAATATTTATTTACCATTTTCGAGACCTAGGTTATGTTTTATCACTATTTTTGGCTGTTACATGGTATTTTTTTTATATTAACCTTCAAAAAAGGCGGAGGTATGGCACCCTTCTAAACGGGTTGCGGCGGATGTTGTCAGACGGCGTGACATGTAGCGTTGGCGGTATTAATCTGAATAAAAACCAACGAAGATTTTTCTTCCATTAACACTCATACGCAGAATATGAACCAAGAAAACGTGAGAAATGTTGAAAATCGATTAAATGGTATGCTTTGAAACAAGAAGATTGAATTTTTCGGAAAATGGCTACATTTTGCAATGAAAAATACTTTTTATTTTTATTTTCAAGAAATTTAGGGTAGTGTTTTGGACAACACGGTTAGAAAGATTGACACCAAATTTCATCAGAATCGGTCGATGAATTTTGGCTTGGCTTTGGCTTGGCTTTGGATTAGATTGGCTATATGGCACGCCAGTTTTGAAAATCCCGTTTGCCAAAATGCGTGTCATACCTCCGACATTTCTAAAGATTAATCATTTTTTAAATATCATACAACAGCGAAAAGTAGTTAGAAAAACATACCCTAACTATTAAAAATGGCGAAGAAATATTTCCTTAAAAAAAAAAAAACATAAAAATCAGCAATTTTTTTTCTGGCTTCAAGGTATTTTCTTCAAGATTTTCTTCATAACTTTATTTGGCATATTCGTTGATCAAAGTATTTTATTTTATTCTTTGATTCGAGCGGACAGGAATACAAGATGTATGAAAATATATATGTCAAAATTCGGAGGTTTTTAACGGTCCAGCTAATTTAATATTCACCCAGAAGGGCCCAACGTTGTAGGTCGATTGCGTTCTACTCCCTAGAGTTCCACAGAGCATTTGGCGAACTGATTTCTGGCCACAGCATGCCTACTACCTATGGGTCGTGTATATGCAAGGTAAATATAATAAGGGCGTATGCCTGCGGATTCTATCGAGTGGAGTTAATCAACGTGCGTTCTTTTGTGTCTCACGACTCTACGCATCCAAGGTGTACGAGCTATTCCGTATCAAGACGAGCAATCTTCGGTGGTGATCGAACCTCCATGTGCATTGTTCGGTGAAAATCGATTTTTTTCAAAATGTACACAAAAAAGAGTACAAATTTTCATTTATTTTTTTTTTAGCGTAAAATGGCAGCATACGAGCTGTGTCGGTTTAAGGGGTTAGGCCACTCTAGAGGCCGAAAAAATAGGCTTTTTGGGGATTTTTTTTCCTGAAAAACTACAAAATAAATCAAGATTACAAAAAGGGTGTTTATCATGCATATCAGTGACTGTATACAATAATTTTTTTGAAGCGCTCAATTTCAAATGGTGGCTGCACAGCCACTGTTATTGAAAATTATCTGACGAAATTTTTCAATTACCAAAAATTTGACTAAAAAATCGTCAGTTAATTGTTAATAACAAATGAACTATGCAAAATAAAAAAAAACCTACGTACTTCCATAGACAATGTATTTTTCAAGATATATTCAACATTTCAGGAATCGGTTGAAAATTGTCTGAGTTATGTTTGCGGCCATCTTAAAAAATGCACTTTTGAGATAAACGCTGCACAGTCGCCATTTTGAAATTAATCGCTTCAAAAAAATTATTGTATACAGTCACTGATATGTATGATAAACACCCTTTTTTGTAATCTGGATTTATTTTGCAGTTTTTCTGAAAAAAAAAATCCCAAAAAGCGTATTTTTTCGGCCTCTAGAATGGCCTAAGGCCTTAAAGCCATCTGTTTCGCTGAAGCCCTCCGCAGCAAAATTTCGTCTGCATGTAGCGATTGAACCGGAAGCAAAATATCAACGCATTTTCTAAACATAAACATAAAAAGCAAAAAAAAAGTCCCAACGACAAAAAAAAACAATTGAATTTTTCATAAGACTACATTCACATTTTTTTACGAGAAAGTCCAATACTTAAGATTTTTCAATAATTTGCAAAAATTTGTCACCTCTTTGCATTGAAAAAGATCGTTAAACAACTTTTTGTGTATATTTTGAGGAACTAATTGTAAATTTGCAAAAACGTTAATTAATTATTTTAAATGAACTTCACGGCATCAGCGCTCGGCCTAACATGGTAGTCTAACCCTTTCGAGCGAGATTTCTTCCAAATTGTGATATTTCGCGTTTTTTCTTATCTTTCAAGTAGATCATTAACTGATTGCGTGAGACAAAAGACCATTTAAAGCGCTGTGGAATGTCCCATGAGCAAACGTGTATTCGCGAGGGTTTCGAAAACTGGTAAAGAACACGAAGCACCAACTATCTCGAGAAAGTTGGAATAAAAGTTGGAAGGACAATACGATGTCGTGGGGCGCCTTGGGTTCGAGTCGTTTGGGTTGTCGATTCCCACCTCGTTGCGCTCCAGTATAAGGAACCGAATTTCACACTATATATATATATATATATATATATATATATATATATATATATATATATATATATATATGTATATATATATGTATATATATATATATATATACACATATATATATGCCTATAGATCTGCTTATGGTTGTGAATACTACAAGCGGTAGATTGTCAATTAAAGAAACAGCGCGCCTCCTTTATCCTCTCCCTCACTCTCCTCTCTTTCTCACACGGGTCTCCGGTTAGCATAGCGCACACATCGCGGAATCGTGGGTGGAGTTTTTCGCTGCTGTTAAAAGGGTAACCAGGAGATACACGAAGGGCTCGAGGAAACGAAAAAGAAGGAAATAAACGTTATATACAAAACTCGCGCAATCGATTCAAGCGAGCATGAAAAGACCGAGTGTGTGCATTTGTGGTTGACCACGCGAGAAAGAGGGTGATTGAGTGAGGGAGAGGGACGAAGGGCTACAGTGGGAGAATCTAAGAAAGTATTGAACATGAGAGAAATGAAAAGGGGTGGGTTCTTTCGGCGAGGGAGGATAATATATTATACTTATTTATTTATTGATTATTCATCGTTATTTAAATCACGATTGTAGTTTTTTGGTTGATTATTTATTTAACAATACATGAAGTATCTAGAATTCTGCTGAACTATGTGTATAAGCATATAGATGGGAAAAGTATGTTTAAACGTGTTATATCCACGTATTTTTCGCTGTAAGAATATTTGATATTTCTTGAAATGAATCATTTATTTTACGAATCGTGGATTTTGGGAATATGAAAGGGTCTCGAAATTAATTTGATATGGGCGTACATTTTTTTAAAGGCGATTTTAAACGCATAGAATAATGTAGCATACAATAGGCTATTTTTTTAAAATTACCTTTTCTCACATATAGTCACTTTACGTGAGGCAGTCAATGTGAATTGGTTGCTCCTTAATAATTAGGCGTTTTAAGGGAGGACACCAATGTAACGGGCCGAAAAGAGGTCGTTTTTTTTCCAAATTTTGTTTGTCTACTAGATAATTTATTTGGGATTTGAAAAGAAAGTATGTTATTAAACATACTCTGAACTTAATTTTTGTCATTTTTTATTGACTAAAATTAAAAATTATCATCGTTATTGAGTATAGCCTGACAATAGACGATCGGAAAAATTGAAATAAAATAGTTACATAAGTACAGTTCTCGTTGTACGTAGTCGTTTTCCGGAAAAAGATCACAAATTGACGCGTTAAAAAAAAGTGTAATTTTGGCGAAATTTTTACTCATATTCGGTGGTTTAAAAATCGCTAAATTCCAATTTTAAAAAAAGCCCACTGCCAATGATAGCTACTGCATAATTGCAGTTAGTTGGAAATGTTGGTTTTATAAAATAAAAAATCGGACAATTATAGCTAGTCTATGATTCGGGCCAGGTCAAGAAAATTCGTTTCGAGAACCTCGCGATTGAAAGTTTTAGTACACGTGAATCGTTTCGCTACCTGCTCTCACCAAATCATCGATAACTCGCTTAATTTTTAACGTTCTACTTGAATTTTTTTCACACATTCTTGCATGTGTATACTTCGAAAAAGTGTAAAAAAAAATCGATTCTTTTGACCCGTCACAGTGGTGTCCCGACTTAAATTTCGTTCAAGATATTTCCATCCAATTTGATACTCGAGAACTTCTAAAAATCTACAAATTAATTAAATGTAAAAATGTTCGATCCCCAAAAAAATGTTTCACGCGAATCAATATATATATAGAAGGACAAGAAGAATCCATCCTTGAGGAGCAGTCTCGCTGAGAAGTCGTTGCGCTTAAAGCCAGAAAGAATGAGGAATTTGCAAGCTAAGCAGCAAAAATAGAAGGACATAAATGGTCGTCGCAGAGTAATTGCTCGAGGCCACGATAATTTCCTTGGGGACCTGCCCACACGACTCTTGTCTTGCCGGACGCCTCTTGAGCTTAACGCAAACACATGTACCGGTATACACGACGTGTATAAAGCTACAGCCACGGCGAAAAGACAGTAACACACTGTGTAGTATTTTCATCGCGAGTGGAAAGCGACGACGGAACAACGGGAGAGCCAAAAACAAAAAGAAGACAAAGTCAATGATTCTCGCTGCGAAGGTATAATAATTCTCGCGTATTGGCGATTGTGCGTTCCCTCGGGTTTAAGTGCACGCTAATTCGCGTAACTTTATTGCCGGATTCGTCCAACAGTCATCGGGGGTCGGAGTGCAGGAAAAAACAACGACAATATTGCTAAGCACCCACGCGTTTTCTCGAAAAGACGAATTTGAAATTAAAATAAACGGTTAAAAAAAACAATAAAACCCACGAGCTTGGCTATTTTTACAAGCTTTTATTTAACTCGTTTCGTTCGTGTGTCCTGTACGGTTCAAAATTTGTAATTTATTTTTGAAGCACTTGCTGGCATCCGATTGAGGTGAGACTCGGCATACCTATGTAACTTCGATGACAATGCAATAATATGGTACCATGGAGCTGGTCTGATGACGGAGGTGGGAGGTGGGTAATTCACCTCCTTAAGGGGAGATATACACCTAGGAGCCGGAAAAAACGTCATTGTCGTGAATTTTTTCAAGCAAAACTGTTTGTAATTTTGGATTGGGGTTTTAATTATCTAAAAGTAAATACATTCAAAAATATGTTTAATTTTATGTTTAATTATTAATTAAAAATATGTTTAATTTTCTTTATTTAAAAATATCAAAAATATACAAGGATATCGTATGATCCTTGGAGCGTCGTAAAAAAATATACGTATACGGTACCCACTGGCGTTTCTTCAAAAATCATCTGAAAAAAACAACCAAAAAGATTATTAAATTTGATACTATAATCTAGTACTTGTCATAGCCGATTTTGAAAATATCGATTTATGACAAAATGGCGAACGTTTGAACATAAATAGTGATTTTTGGGCCAAAAATTAGTTATTATTTTGCCTATAAAACAAAAACTGAGTAACGGAAAAAAAATCCTATGACAAGTACTAGATAATGGTGTATAGAATAACCACAAAAAAACCGCATGGCAATCGGTTTATTGGTTTTCGAGAAATTTTGGGTACCGATTTGAAAAACGTGGTTTTGAGAAAAACGCGTTTGAAAATTTGGGAATGAATAAATCATGAAATTTGTCAACTTACATGGAATCATCGATACCAGGCCCACAGTGTAGGTCTTCTACGGTTGACGGAATGTTCATAGTTTCTAAATCCTCGACCTCGACCATCTAGGTGTATATCTGCCCTTAACTCTTTGAGGCATAGATTTTGACGATTCAAAAGTGTTTTTTAATTAAATATGGCGGTTGTAAATGCGTTTCAAGGTTCCTAGGACTTCAACAACTACTAAAACGTATCAATTACATTTTTATTTTTCACGTAGCGGGTGTCATTAATAACGAAATTTAAAAAAAACGAACTTTTTACGTCATCAATCTGATTACAACTAATCTAGCAGGTAAACCATAACCAAAAAATAGGTAAAAACTAGGTTTTTGATCCATTGAAAACTAACCCGAAGTCTAAACCGTCAAATTGAAAATGGCGGATCCAATATGACGGCTGTAAATTTGGCAAAAACTATAGGATTTTTTCCAAATTTGATTACCTATTTTTTTTTGGAAGGATTTTTTCATGTAACAGCAACCCCAAAAATTCCCGAGTACCAACTTTCGCTATCATCAAACAACGTTTTGCATTTATGGCCCGCCGTATTGAATCCGCCATCTTGAATTCTCGAATTTTGAGTGCAAATTTGTAATCAGCGACCCCAAAAACCTCCGAGTACCAACTTTCGTTATCATCAAACGACGTTTTGCATTTATGATCCTCCATATTGGATTCGCCATCTTGAATTCCCGAATTTTGAGTGCAGATTCGTAGTCAGCGACCCCGAAAACCCCCGAGTATAAAATTTCAAGCACGTAACGAAAAATGTATGATTCGAAGGGTTAATAGCATATACTAGGACAGTCGAGTTTGTGCTGATTTGTTTTGTTATCATCAGCACTTTTCTTCACACATGATAAGGAGAGTCTGATAATGTGGGGGGGGGGGGGAGGTTGGAACTGAAATTTTGTAATGACAAATGGTAGGACAATCGAGTTTGGGCTCATTAAATTTGTTGACTTGAGCACTATTTATAATTACACTATTGGAAAGTTTCTCGCGAAAACCTTTATAACCTAAGGCAAGGTTTTTCATTACGCCGATGTCTGAATGGCATTTGGGTCTGGCATGGCAAATAAATAAAGAAATTCTAATACTAATAAGAATAGAATAAAATAAACTTAAAAAAAAAACTTTTTAAAAACAAGCTTTTACTTTAAAAGTACTGTGCTAAAATGTGAAAAATAATGTTCAGTAAAATTGATAATCAAAACAGCATTACTACAAAAACGTTCTTTTCTTGGCTACTCATCATAGGTGCAAGTACTTAAAAGGTACATAAACGTAGATGTTTTTTTAATGTGAAATATAAATTTTAAAAGCTTGAGGCGTCAAACTTCATAAGTACTAATACTACTTTAAAGTTTCTGAAAAAAAGCCTCAAGCTTTTAAAATTTATATTCCATATTTGAAAAATATCTATGTTTATGTACCTTTTACTAAGTACTTGCAGCTATGATGACTGACCAAGGAAGAGACTTTTTTGTAGTTATACTGTTTTGATTTGTAATTTTACTGAACATTATTTTTTTACTTTTCAGTACAGTACCTTTTAAATAAAAGATTGTGTTAAAAAAGTTTTTTTACGTTTCCTTTTTAGTTTATCCGTGCACAGGATGGATACTTTCAGGTTTCCCTGAAGGTTTTACGTCTTTGTGGACTTAACACGAAATCGCGATGGATCGTTACGTTTGGCCCTGATAAAAGTGCGATGAAATCCCTATACCTCGATCTTCGTCCTGGTCCCGTCGTGGCCGAATGCGAAGTTCCACATTTTCCACCCGAAATTAGGTCGGGGTGTGTGTGGAAAAAATGGAACAACTTGACCTACCGCAGCTTCGCACATCACCTGCAATTATACAGTTTTGGCATTTTTCGTAGGATGCGAGAGTCGAAGAAATAAAATGCGTTATTTACCGTGCAATAAAAGAGAACGAAACACTCGCCTTGAGCGCGGACGAGCGGCGCTCCTGACTCTTTTGCACCGTCGTTAACGATGTCGTTTATTGCTTTCCGAGGAATACGAATATTTTGTTACACTATACCGCGAGAGGGGGATGGGGGCGGGGGGGGGGGGGGGGGGGGGTGGCGAAAAGACCAACGAAGCTCGTGCGAGGCTCGCGAGCAATAGGAAACGTATCTTTTTTTTCGCTCTGTCCTTTTTTGAAAAGTCATTGTCAAAAAGCCTCACAGATCAAGAAAAGAAATGGAAATTTGTGGGACAGCAAATGTGTGAGAAAGATTCGAATGTACACCTCAATAAGTAACATGACAAATTTGTTGATCTTTGTATAAATCAAGTTTAAAAAAAGAGATCCAAACAAACCCAAACAAAAAAGTAGCATAAAATATCTGTTGACCTTTGTATGGTTTAAATTTAAAAAGGAGACCGAAACAATAAAGTAGCATGAAAAAGTATATCTTTGTACGATTCAAGTTAAAAAAAGAGACCCAAACAAAGTAGCATGTAAATATAGTGCTCTTTATATGATTTAAGTTTTAACAAAATGTTTTTTTTTACTCGACCAGCAAACCCAAAAAAAACAATAAAAAAATAACATAAAAAATATAGTAATCTTTATATAATTCGAGTTGAAAAACGGTTCATTTTTACTCGACTAGCAAACTAAAAAAAAACCCAATAAAAAGTAGCATACAAAATGTAATGATTTTCATATGATTCATATTTTAAAAAAAGGTTTTTTACTCGACCAGCAAACGCAAATAAGCCCAAACAAATAACTAGCATGAAAAAATATATGGATCGTGGTATGATTGACGTTAAACAAAAACCGACTGACCTAAACAAAAAAATAGCATAAAAATGTAGTGATCGTTGTATGATTGAAGTTGTAAAAAAAGGTTTGTTTTCACTCGACCAGCAAACTCAAAAAAGTATCATAAAAAATACGGTAATCTTTTTATGATTGAAGTTAAAAATATGTTCATTTTTACTCGACCAGCAAACCCAAAAAAACCCAATAAAAAGTAGCATACAAAATATAGTGATTTTCATATGATTCAAGTTTTAAAAAAAGGTTCTTTTACTCGACCAGCAAACGCAAATAAGCCCAAACAGAAAGTAGCATGAAAAAATATATGGATCGTGGTATGATTGAAGTTAAAAAAAAGAGACCCATACAAACCGAAACAAAAAAGTAGCATAAAAAATATGTTGATCTTCGTACGATGGAAGTAAAAAAAAAGACATCCAACTAAAAAATAGCACAAATTGTAGTGATTTTTGTGCGATTCAAGTTTGAACAAAAGGTTTGTCTTTACTCGACCAGCAAACGCAAAAAAAGTGGCACAAAAAACATGTCCATCTTTCTATAATTTAAGTTGAAAAAAAAACGTTCATGTTTACTCGACCACCAAACGAAAAAGGGGACATACCCTGTTGAAAGTCCGACCAAGCATATCGAACGACTATGCATATCGAATGACATTGACACCTAATAAATTCCTACTTATAGTAAATTCATTAATTAACGATCTTCCCGCTAGCTGACAACAATCCGACACCCACGAATTTCCAAAAGACACGTGTTTGCGATATCCTCCCCTCTCTCTATTTCTCTATAACGTCCGTCGTGGAACCGTTCTCACTATCGTGCTTGCGTATTTTACGCTTTCCCTTATGGCGAGACGCGCGCAGCATAGGCGACAACGACGTGACGCTGATTAACTTTATATTGCGCCCTCGCACGATCGCTTTTATAGACTGTACTAATACCCGGCTTTTCGAAGAGTTACTTCGATAGCCGAGCGATCGCCTCGTTAATCGTGAAAAAGATGAATCGAAGGCGTACGGTTTTGTCGTCGATCGGAGAGCTTAGAAAGCGAAGGGGAACTTGCCACTCGCCCGCGATAAAACGCTCTGACTTCGAGACACACTACCACTCTGATGTTCATTTTTCTTCTTCTGTATATGCGCAGGCACATCCGCTTGCAGAAATATAAGGTGTTTAAATCTTCATTTATTCAATTTGAATATATTTAATATCTATTTTATATTTTATATTTTATATTATTTAAGTAATTTGAATATATTTTATATTTAAAAAGAATGGCTGAAACAAATAATAACAATGTCTTCGAATTAAATAAGATAAGGCCATGAGACAAGGAAAAAACCTATTTGATTTAAAACTTAGTTCTTATTTAAATTAATTTTTTTGACAGTTTGTAATTCTCCATAACTAAACGTCAATACTTCCTGATGCCAGTTGTCAAAGATTATTACTCTATCTTCACCACGAAAAAATGGCATGCCAATTAAAATGTCAGGTCATTTTGAGACACCCTTGATGTATCTATATGCATGGGGATATAATTCCCATAGAATTTATTTTGAACGATGAGTTGATTTTGGCGACACGGCGGCTCTTGACATCACCTTTGTATTAATAGACTTACATTTTAATGGCATACATAAAAGTTATTCATTATTATTTTCGTAATAGTTTATAATTATTTTCTAGTGAAAGTAAACAAAAATCGCACTATTGTCTAACGGAACCATTTTGGAAAATCGTCTTCGACAAATTAAAAGAAAAATCGTGCATTTTCTTCACAATTTTGGCCAATAAATTTGCATTACTATTATGAACATTTCGTTGACAAATGAAGTTATTTAAAAATCGTCCCTCACGGAATAGCTGATACCATGCAATTTGTTTTAAAAAATCTGTGTTTTACATGCTCAATAACTTTTCTAATTATTTATGTACAGTACCAGTCGAAGGTTTTCGATCACTTCGGATAATTTCAGAATTATGTAATAATCATAATTAATTTTTTTTTTTTATTATAGCTCTATAAATCGAGTTATGTTATTCTACTGTAATTTTGCAATTATTCAAAGTTATCAAAAACTTTTGACCGGTACTGCATATATATATTCTTAATTTTACATATGTGTTTGTTTATGCGTAAACGAAGCTGCTTATTTGTTTTCTCGAGAAAAAAAAATAATGACATTGGGATTTCCATCATTTTGACTACGGAGATTACGAGGATGGCCCTCAAAGTTAAATATATCTTAAAAATCGACTTTTCCCTCACATTTATACGTTGCACATAGGCATTGAGATTCTTCGCAACCGGCAATGGAGAACAGGATGCGAAACCAATCATTGCGCGGAGAGCAGGTGCATCAAAGCCGGATCGATAAAATCGTTCGAGCAAAGAAGGAGAATACTGAGCATTTCTCGGCAATCGCGAATCCACACGATCGTCGACAGGACGGTCTGACTTTTTTTTTAACGATTCAAGGGGTCTTCTCACTTTAGACGCTAAAAAGGCTATTTTCATAATTTTTTGATAGGTTTATATTATAGATGTTGATATAAAAGTTGTTACACTTAATAAATACACTTTCGAAATACATTAAAAAAATGTTTGTATTTATGTAACCCAAACAAACTTTAAATGCGTTTTTCTCGAAACAACGTTTTTCGACGGATTGTTGATAAAATCTTCAAAACTACTATATCGATCCTTATGAAATTTCAACTACATATTCTGTACAAATATATCTATAGCGCATATCGAGGATTTTTTAAATTTTGATATTTACTTTTTTTGCCAAAAACGGTGAAAAAACAAGTTTATTGTATTTTTTCGTAAAATATTCGCCATTTTGTTATTTTTGCATATATAAAAAATTGTATGATATGCCCTATAGCCATTAACATATTGAATCTAAAACCGTTTGATTTTTTTGTTTCGGATATCTATCTCCGAGATTTCAACAGCGCAGACCTACAATTTTTAGGACATTTTTTTAACTACCATTTTCGTCTATAAATTGTGACTTAAATAAATCAAATTTTTTTTGTTGGTATTTCGAAAGTGTATTTATTAAGTGTAACAACTTTTAAATCAACATCAATAATACAAACCTATCAAAAAAATCATGAAAATCGCTTTTCTAGTGTCTAAAGTGAGAAGGTCCCTTAAAATTACCTTCTATGTGAGCATATGTAATATAAACTTCAAAAACTGTCTCTACAACGAATACGAACTCTTGAAATTCAAAAAGGCGTATGTCGTACAATACAACACGCGAAGGTAATTATTTATCCGTCCTTTTAATTTCCATCGCAGATCGAGAATCGCTCCCAGCACGGGGCAATGAACATTTGACGAGGATCAGAAAAATAATTCTTTTCCCTCACGATCCCGCGGACGTACGGAAGAATAAAAACGGCTTATCGTTATAATACTCGCGCAACCGTGAACTGAAAATTAAAGAAAAACATTACGAACGATAAAAAAAAGAATAATAGTTGGAATAAATAAAATGCTGCGGAGAGCAAAAAAAAAATAAAACAACTTCCGACTGTCATGTCCATAAAGATCGTGTCGGGGCGTAGGTGCGCGTAGCCATTCGTTGATGTCTTATTATACCAGGTGGTTATTTACGATCGGCACGCAGTGAAAGAGAAGGAGATAGAATGTGCGAGGCCTCGTCCCGAGTAACGACGGAGGAAAAAGATGGAAAGAGGGGAGGAGGAAGGAACGAAACATTCGTGTACGCATTTGTGTGTGTACGCGTGTATGCGAGCAATGAAAAGAAATATTTTCGAATAAAGCAAGCAAATAGTGGAGAATGAAAGAAACGAACGGAGGAGGTAACGAGCACACATCAATCCTATTCTTATTATTGAGATTTATCTCTCATTCCTCATCGCGATCGGAAATTGCTGATTTCTCGCAATATTAATTGAGGAAGCTCCAGCGGTACAACCCCCTTGGAGTACACTTTTCGAAAAATGAAAATCACTAATGATTACTTTATTTTATAAAGGGTAAAATATATCTCTGAAAGTTTATTATTAACAAAGAAAATTCGAAGGCAAAATATTATACATCAGTTAAGGGAGGCTTCTGCCTTGTTGGGCCAAAAAATAAAACATATTTTAACTTTGCACAATATTGTGTATAAGTGGACCTAGAATCAAGAAGAAAAATTGAAAAATAAATAAATAGTGAGCAAAATCTGCGAAAATTTTTGGGAAAAAAACCAAAATTCCTTCCGATCGGTCACTAGTTTTTTTCTTCAATTTTTCTTCTTGATTCTAGGTCAACTTATACACAATATTGTATACAGTGAAAATATGAATTTTTTGCTTCAGATCACCTGTCCGGGACTTAGGACTTCCGCACGCGAAGAATGTCATTGCGCACCGACATACGTGGCTCCTCCCACTTCCACCACCATATTTTGTCAAACTTAAAAAAATATTTTGAATTTCAATAAAGACCGCTTAGTCAACATGCCAAATATCAACATTCTATATTTTATACTTTTCGCATAAAAAATTGGTGAAAAGTCGCATATTTTTTGGCCCAACAAGGCAGAACATTCCCTTTACGGGTTATCCTTCTCTGGAAGCACAATTTGAAAGGTTAGAATTATGATTTTTTTTCTAGTAACACATTGGTTGGAATAAATTAATTTTTTCCCCGCATTTTGTACACATGTTCGTGGATACAATGTAATTTTTTCGGAAGAAAATCTATCAAAGTGTTCGTGATGCTGCAGTTGGCGTTGCAGTCCTCCAGCGGCGAGGCTCGAAACGGCGGGGTCTCTACCAGGCTCAAATATAATCTGAAACGAAAAAAAAAAAAAAAAATTCTTCGAATATATCCAACTGGCTACGGGTTCACGATCCACTTGTCGAAATTTCGAAAAATACGAAAAATGACAGCTTCTACACAGAAAACCTCATTTTTCTCTTGAAAAACAGTATGCTGAAGTCATTGTTATTAACAAATGGTTCATCAAATTAAAAAATGCGATCGTGAACCGAAAATGACTACTGTTTCAACGATAACTGTGCAAATTCAAGTCAATAGTGTGAAAGTTACTCACGATATCAATCCCGCCGTGTCAAGATATGTAGTTTCGAGATAATCGCGTTCAAAGTTTTGGTACATATTTGACACGATCTTGTGAAATATTGTCGTCTTACCGCTACTCGGCGATTTCGGCACCATATAAGTGTCCTTCCTCATCATCGAGATCGTGTTGCACACCTAATCTATGCAATCTGCGGGCAGTTTAGGAAACTTTTGAGTGTTACTTTTGAGTGTTACACATTGTTCCACTAAAATAGGTGTAACTTTGTCAGTTTTTAGAATTTCAGGGTCCGGTTGGTCTCAAAATATTCTTGAAAGGTCACACTATAACAATGTGCAAACATTTTTTTTTTTGAGTTTCCAGAGAGGGATACCCCCTTAAGGAATCATCACAGTGTAATCAGCCTGATTTTTTCATATCAAATCAAAGCATTCATGGAAAACGAAAATAAATTATTAAACGTTCATTTTAATTTTTTTTACATTTTTTTAACGGTTGAAAATGTGTTCGGAAATATTAAATTACATAATTAAAAACATTATTGAAAATGTTCATTTTTGGAAAAGGGAGTATTTTATTAAAAATCGGGGTCAAAATGACCCAATGTGTCAACGTAGGGTTAAATTGAAAATCGGACAATTATAGCTGAAGTTACGATTCCGGCCAGGTCGAGAAAAGAGGTAATAAAAGTTTCAGTATACCGAAATCGTTGCGCCAGCTGCTCTCACAAAATCGTCTGTAACTTGGTCAATTTTCAATATTTTAACTTGAAATTTTTTCCACTTATTCTCGAATATGCATACTTCGGGAAAATGTGAACAATCTATTTTTACCCGCCACAGTATTGTCCCGCTTTGAGGGAAGTTTCTGTCTTGTTGGGCCAAAAAATGTTCGATTTTTCATCAATTTTTTATGCGAAAGGTATTAAATATAGAATGTTGATATTTGCTATGTTGACTAAGCCGTCTTTATTGAACATCAAAATATTTGTTAAAGTTTGACAAAGCATGGTGGTGGGAGTGGGAGGAGCCACGTATGTCGATGCGCGGGCGATGACATTCTTCGCTTGCGGAAGTCAAAAATCAAAAGTCAAACATCAAAGTAAAAAATCAAACATATTTTCACTTTGTACAATATTGTGTATAAGTCGAACTAGAATCAAGAAGAAAAATTGAAAAATAAAAAAATTGTGAGCTATCGAAGGGGAAGTTTACTTTGTTACCAAAAATGTTTGCAGTTTTTTGTTCATAAGATTAAAACGTTTGAATATTTTTCGATAATTCTAGTTCGACTGATGAAGACGTTTGTTGTACACGTGCCTGCCAAATTTCGTAACGATTGCTCATCTAGGGCGTGTAGGAGCACTTCCGCAAGCGAAGAATATCATCGCCGGCGCACTAACATACGTGGCTCTTTCCACTCCCACTACCACGTGTTGCCAAAGTTTAATAAATATAATCATGTTCAATAAAGACCGCTCAGTAAAAATACCAAATTTCAACATTCTATATTAAATATTTATTGCATAAAAAATTGATGAAAAATCGAAAACTTTTTGGCCCAACAGGGCAGAAACTTCCCTCAATGTTCTTAAATTGTCAACTGTTTTAAGGTAGTATCAACACTTCTGTATCTTTCGGGAGGTGATGTTCAAATGCGTCCGAAAAATATGGGTCCGTTGCTCACAACGAAACTGTCTTTGTGTGCTTCGATCAGAATTCAATATTTTTATTCGCGGTACACCATTGATTTGACTTACTGGAGGATCCCTAGGGAATAACATCGTAGCTACATTTGTCCCTCGGAAAATCTATTCGCGTGTCTATTTCGATCGCTCCGTTTGTTTCCTCGTTTCTTTTCGTGAGGAAGGAAAAAAATTACCGTACTCAAGAGGGACGAGAGGTATAAAACACGATTTTGCGATTATAAGACTCTCTCTCTCTCCCTCTCTCTCTCTCTCTCTCTCTCTCTCTCTCTCTCTCTCTCTCTCTCTCTCTTTCTCTTTTTCATCGCTACTGAGTGTAAAGATGGAGATAATAGCCGCACACGGTGAGCTGCTCAAGCTCGCGATTAAAGCGAGCGTATTCATTAAAACGATTGTTGATTGCGGTTCTTGGTCGAGTGACACGTAAGAGAGAGAATGTTCGAGGGGGCTTTTTCACAAGGATGGGCGAGGCGGAACTCCGAGGGAGACAAGAGGGATGCAACTTAGAGAGAGCGAGGGAGAGAGAAAGAATAAGAAGAGGGACTGATTACGAAAGCTAAGGTAGAGAGAGAGAGAGAGAGGGGGGTGGGGGGGGGGGAGAAAAGGGAATGAAGGTCCGATTTTACAACGCGTGCCATTTCCGGTGCACGCGATATTCCTCTTTCACGTTCTCGTTTTCCTCCTACTTTACAACTATGTGTATACGCGGCCATACAACAAATACAAGTCGAGGGCAATGCTATATAAATGAGCCCAAGACTCGACTAAGCTCAACTGAGATTACTGCTATACAGGGTGAGCCCGGGCTAGTCTCCACTAATAACGTGTACGTTCGACGTAAGCGGTGTACACGATTCAAGGAGTAGTCTTGAATTTGATGAATAAAAGAAAAAAAGTGAAAAATTCACAAATTAAACTTGAATTTAAAAAAAATTACATTTAAATTCAATAGTTATTCTCGATTTTTCAAAATACAATTTCGAAAAGTTACGAAATCAAAAGTTGTTCTTGAATGTTAAAATAAGATTTCAAAACTCAAGAGTGCTTCGTGAATTTTTTAAATACGATTCTTCAAAGTAACATGTTCATAAGTTATACTTGATTTTTTAAATCAAATAGAAAGAAGTCAAGAATTCACGAATTATTCTTTATTTTTTAAAATGAAATGATAAAAAAGTAAAAAATCAAGAATAATTCCTGAATTTTTGAAGAGCAATGTTGAAAAAATAAAAAAATCGAGCTATTCTCAATGTTTTAAAGTAAAATTTAACTTTCCAAATAAAATTTTTAAAAGTAAACACTTAAAAAATCATTCATCCATTTTTTAAATAGAATTTAAAAAAATTAAGATTCAATAATTATTTTCGAATTTTTAAAAGCAATTCCACAAATTAAAAAATTCGAGAATTACGCTTAAAGTTTTTAAATATATATTTTTTTAATCAAGAATTATGCTTGATTTTCTTCTAACAAAGACATTTGATTTTATTATCATCATGTCTGTTAAATGCGAAGTGCTTATCGCAATTAAAAAACTTACCAACAGTTGGCGACGAAAAATATGGGACTGCGCTTGAGCTTTGCATTTCGTAGATATTTAGCAACAAATTTGAGCGCTCATATTGGCCTGAAACCTTTTGATGGACTCACCCTGTGTACTCATGTATATGCCAACATTTCTCTCGCAACGTAGTCCAGCAGACAGACGGACAGACGTACACTCGTAATAATGATAAGCATCGGACTTCTCGTGGCATGTCAGCCTCGTTATGCCGGTAGCTTGCAGGGTGAGAAAAAAGGCGAGAGAGTGAGATAGAGGGTGCGAAATGAGCCCAAGCGGGATGGAAACTTCGAGGGGGAAAAAAGCGAAGAACGAGAAAGAGATATCGTGAACCCATACGATCAGATCTTAGTAGACATAGAGCTGGAAGAGTTGAGAAAAGAAAAAGATAAAACGTCCAGTATAAAGATAAGGGTTCCAACCACGCAAGGTTTTTTTTTACCGCGTGACGATCCAGGTGAGGAAGTGCATAAATTTTAATTAGTGGGCAAATTTTAGAAACTCCGCAAAGATCGTAACCTTTTTACGATTCTCGCGAGATGTTCTTTGCATCGACACTTCGAATTAAATGTTTTATCGACATTTTTATAGCTGCACAGAATTTCGTTAATTCGAATTTCGAGATCGGAGTATTCGAAGTAAAAGGCAATAGACAGCTCTATATTCGTACGGTTCTTTGAAGAACAATATTTTATTTTGGAGTAATTGAAAATGAGATGGTTTTTTTTTCAGAAAAACTACAAAATAAATCGAGATTACAAAAAAGGGTGTTTATCGTACATATTAGTGACTGTATATAATAACTTTTTATGAAGCGATTAATTTCAAAATGGCGACTGTGCAGCGTTTATTTTAAAACTTCATTTTTTAAGTTGGCTGGAAACATAATTCAGACAATTTTCAACCGATTCACTTGAAATGTTGAATATATCTTGAAAAATACATTGTCTATGTTAGTACGTAGGATTTTTTTTTATATTGCCTAGTTAATTTGTTATTAACAATTATTTGTCGATTTTTTAGGCAAATTTTTGGAAAGCGAAAAATATCGTCAGATAATTTTTGACACACTGGGTCAATTTGAACCGGATAGTACTTCATCCCCCTGCCATTAACCCTTCGCGGTCACACGTTTTGTCTATAACAGGCTGGTCACAGGGGGTCACAATGACCCCAGTCGAGTTTAAACGATTGCCACGTTGTCCGTATGGTTCCGAATGACTCATAAAAATTCAGGATATTAGTTTAAATATTCTAGAGTGTGGCATTCTCGGTATCATATTTTTATCGAATTTTAAAATGGCGGAAAAAAATCAGCAAGTAGTCAAAGCGTAAAAATAGCCCTTTTTATTTAAAAAAAAATCATAACTCCTGCAATTTTCAATTTTTTAAAGTACAATTTTAGGGTGATACTCTTGAGATATGATAGTTTAAGGAAAAAAATAGCTGCATAGTGGGCGCTTCAAAAAAGGTATTTATTCACGATTCGTTCGACCCTGATCTGCACTCATCCCTAGGCATCGTTAGAAAGCAGGCCAGTAGCCTTGACCGCCGTCTACATATAGTAATTTTGGCTTGAAGTTGCACTTGGGGTCATTTTGACGCCGGATGATCGCGGAGGGTCAACAACCCTTCGTATGGTTTTTATTGAAAAAAAAATCAGGAATACACTTCAAACACGTCTTAATATGTCTGTATAATTGAAATTCGAAAAGTATACAACTGAATTCTTGAAATATTATTTAAAACTTCCAATTTTGGGAAAATCAGCGTTTTTATTTAATTTTCATCCGAGTAAAAATGTCTCAGTGTGTCAACTTAGGGTTGAAAAAATTCGTAGCGAATAAGTGTGTGCGTGAGGACGTATTGCGAAATTGTGGTCATTTCAGAACAAAAGGTGCGATGGCGACTCCCGCGAGAATTTTTCTGAAGCAATAATTCCCATAGATACTCGTCCGTTCACGGTCCCGCGAACCGGTGGTGAATGCCTATCGCGAAACGCGAAAAAGCTCTTCAGCATATCTCTCTACGTTCCCAATGCTCTCGTGGATCTGCGAGAGGAGGCATCTATGCGTAATCTAGAGAGCGAGAGAAGAGGGGAGAGATTTGCTGTCCAGGTTTCTTATAAGCAACCGTTTATTCATTTTTACCCTCTTCAGAACATTTGCACTTGCTAAATGGATCAGCAAATCCTACGGAGGACATTGTATTTTTTATCTGCAAATCCTACTAAGGGCAAATCAATAGAGATCAGCAAATGTCGTACTAAGGACATTTTTCTAAATACATAATCACATCCCAACCCCACAAAAACATAGTTTCTCTACTTTTAGCAATAGTATATCTATCACTAAAATCTATCACCAAATCTATCACCAAATCTATCACCAAGTCCTGATATACCTATACCCTTGGACGGTCGAATAACAAGAGTTTTTCGAGATTTGAAAAAAGATACTAACTAAACAATCAAAAGCGGTTTCGAGGGCTTATTTTACACATCTGTAGGTATCCAATGAAGCTTTTACTTTTCAAAAAAAAAAAAAAACAACATAGCGACCCAGTGGTCGGTGGGAAGAAAACGCCTTTTTCGCCCTCCACAGGTGGACTCTTTGGAGACGCACATTAGCACCCGGAACAATTTTTTTTTGTTTGGTAATCTACCTGATTTTTGCTAGCGAAGTACCCACAATTATTACAAAATATTGATTTTTGCGGATTTGGCATAATTAAAAAAGAAACTTTTCATTTTCAACGGAAAAAACGGTCTTAATTTATTTATAAACACCGTGATTGTTAATCGATCAGAAAAATCGTTTTTATTTCGCTAGAACATCTATCTAATAAGCTACAGTTGAAATTTGAAGTCCAACGGTAGAAAAATGTTTTTAAAAACATAATTACACGAAAAACGTGTTTAAAGTTTGAAAACCATTCTTCTATATATCTTAAAATTTTGTCACCACCTAAAATAACTTTTGCATATAATTTTCCCCATGTTTTACATAATTTAAGCCAATAAAAAAGACACCAATTTTTTTAAGCCTACAAGGCCTATAAATCTATAAAATAACAGGACATCTATCACCAACATCTTTCAAAGCTTCGAAAATATCCCATCGAATCTAAATACCCAAGTCCAAAAATCATTCAAAACGATCCGCATGTAAAAAATCGTGCTCCCGCAGCCGAAGATTTACCGCACGCCATACGAGTATAGATGGCAAAATAGCGAGCTACATTCGACGATCGACAACATACCATGATCAATCCCTTCGAGCTGAGAACACTAGCCGGCGCGGTAAAAGATAGAGCAGCAGGAAGTATATAAAGTTTTCGACGCGGGAGGTCGCTTCTCGGACCGAAGACTTATCATTCCACTATCGAGTTGTTTCTCACGCATTTTCTAAAAGAGAAGAAGCGAAGGCACGAGCAAGAGGAGATAGTAACAGAAGTAAACGGACAAACAAGATTTCTGCGAGACCGTTCGTATTAGCAGCCACTCTACATATGCACACAAGCATGCATATATGTATACATATATACCCATGCATATACAGGGTGTTCTGTTATGAATGGATAATGCTGCAACTGTCGAACCATGTCCTACTACATACTGGAATTTCAGTTTAGTAAAAGTCCCGTATAAGTTCAGTTTAGTAAAAACCATCTGCTTTTGGTTTCTCGCATGCCATTTTTACAAATCGTAACTTTTGTTGACCCGATTAAAAAAAAGTACTCTTGGTTATTTATTTTATCTAGAAAAGTTTTCTTCTTAACCTTAAACGTTAAGAAAACTTTACGAAGAAAAATCTTATGCAGAATTTTCATACAAATCAATTCGAACATCTGACTTTGATAGCCTGCGGTGTAAAAAAATTTAGTACGCATATCGTGCCAATTACTTCAAAAAGTTGCTTAGTTATTGTCGATTCATATTATTTGTAGAAATGGCATGCTAAAAACCAAAAGCAGACGACATTTCTCCAAAAATAATATCAAGCCCAAAATATCGAGAACCGTGGGACTTTTACTAAAATGAAATTGCAGCATATAGCAGGACCTTGTTTGACCTATTGACAGTTGCAGGATTATCCATTCATAACAGGAAGAAAGTTATGAATAGATGTTCATAACAAATGTTATGAATGGATGTTCATAACAAATGTTATAAATGGATGCTCATACCAAATGTTATGAATGGATGTTCATAACAGCTGTTCTGAATGGATGTTCGTAACAAATGTTATAAATGGATGTTCATAACAAATGTTATGAATGGATGTTCATAACAAATGTTATGAATGGATGTTCGTAACAAATGTCATCAATGGATGTTCATAACAAATGTTATGAATGGATGTTCATAACATAATGTTCCAAACAAAAATTGTACGATGTGAAGGGGACCAACAATTGCGACCGTTTCTTTCAATTTCGGTGGAGGCGCTGACGCACCGTGAAGGTCACCTCTACTTTTTTCAAATGGAATGGTACATTTTTTTCAACCTTCTTGTGGATCACCTCAAGCCGCATACAAAACATTAGGGGGTCAAAGTTGTTCAAGGTCATTCAAGGTCAGTATAGATGATACAAATCTAAATATCTCGGATCACTACCAAATATTTGGTTGCTTTTATATCTGTATTCCATTTTAATAGGTGACCTTGAACGACCTTGAACGACTTCGACCCCCACATGTTTTTTATGCGGCTTGAGGTGCTCCACAAGTTGGATGTAAAAAAAGGTACCATTCCATTTGAAAAAGTGGAGATACCCTTCACTGTGCACGAGCGCTTCCAGCGAATTAAAAAAAAAATTGGTCGCGTCTGATGGCCCCCCTTCACACCGTACAGCTTTTTACTGAAACATTTTTTTGTGACGTCGATAGTTGCCGACTTATTTCGGGTTGCAGATATAATAGGGACACCCTGTATATACCCATGCAGATATGCATACATATATATCGATGCATATATACATATATACGTCAATTCCCATACGGATGTAGCCACCCTGAGCCTATATCCTCTTATCGGAACCGCGTACTCGCGTTTCTCTCGCCACCACTCGGCCAAACAGCGATATGCGCGCAGGTGCCAACAAACTCGCCTTCGATCTACATTACAGGTATACTAGTATATATATTTCACAATGTATGTATATTCTAGGTTCTTTGATACGTGGACAAATGATTGTAAATACATATGTACCCATCGCGCACAAACGAAGATATATACTATATACTATATATATATATATATATATATATATATATATATATATATACACACACACATATATGTGGGGGGGGGGGGGGGGGGGGCTCGCGAACAAACCAGATATATGGCACACAGGTATGAAATCTTCGTGTCACTTGTCTCTAATACTAACTCATATACGCACGTGGCTTTTAAATGGATGCCAGATGGTCTATGTCCCATATACTGGAGATATACACCTCTCCTATATGTTTAACCGCACTGTTAATTACGTTATCGCGGTTAAAAGCGTTTGCTGCCGCTATGCTCGTGTCCCGGATTTTAGTAACACAATATTTCAGACTCTCGCGATATGGCTGAATTTTAGTTCGGGATGAAAAAAAAAAAATAACACAAAAAAAAGTCTTATTCGCCGTTGGTTTTCGACACTGGAAATCAGGGCTGGAGCTAATTGTCGTGCCACCGAACTCTGATAACTGAGGCTTGACTTTTGTTTGGAGAATTTGTCGTTTTTTTGGCATAACTTGACCATTCATAGTTCAAAAACGTAAAGAGTTTGAAATAGTTGATTTTGTGGGAGGTTTTGATAAATAAAGAAATAGGTATTTTTTAGTTTTTGAAAAATTTGATCAGGGGGCTGGGTATAGGGCTTTAAAGGGCCAGTCCACTTTGGAGCCACGAAAAAAGGCTATTTTCGCGATTTTTTCTGAGGATTTTATAAAGTATATGAGTATAAAAACTGTTCGACTTGATAAATAAAGTCTTGAAATACATTTTAAAAAATTATTACATTTTTATTTATTTTTGAGTACAAAAACTATACTTTAACGTAACGTCTTAAAAATAGGCGGGCTCGGAGCTCCATCACAACTCGGCAACGGCTTGTCTGAAACAAAAAAATCAAAGTCCATTAGATTCAGTATGACACCAGCTACAAAAGGACCCTCTGATGTAAAGTTTTATCAAAAGATAAAAAATGGCCGATGAAAAACGAAAAAAGTAATTAAAAAAACGCGTTTTTTCGCAGTTTTTCGCAAAAAAAAGAGTAAAAATGAAAATTTAAAAACCATCGAGGGTCATCTTGTTAAGAATCATGTTTACAATATGTGGTTCAAATTTTAAGAGAATCGGTTTATTAGTTTTAGAGATACGATGGAGCTAGATTTTGAAAACGTTGTTTCGAGAAAAACGCGTTTGAAGTTTATACTATGAAAAACTCTTACCTAAACCCACTCGGCAATTCCTGCATCGTACAAAATCCCTTCTGATTGCTCATCATCGTCGATTTCTTCAAGTCTTGCTTGCTTTCGATTTTTTGAAACTTTCAAAGTGGACTGGCCCCTTAAAGGGAGTGTGACGGACGGTGTTTCGTTGTGTCGTGACATTTTTTTTTCGATGTATGGAATGCTTTGATGCAGTTGTTTTGCTTGTTGTAGCACAAAGCCACGCAACATTCTTCACACACCGTTTGTCGTTTTCATATTATATCGATTTTGGCAAACTTTACGCACACTCGAATCTTGCAATCTCGCGATAAGTGGGCTTCGAACGAAGTTTCATCCACCTAACGCCATCTAGTTTTTATGAGTTGCGCCAAAAGAACCATAGAAGAGTTTGTAGCCGTCACTTGACATTGATTTAAAAAAAGATTAAACGTCAATATAGGATTTTGATCTTCGTAAGGACTTAGATGGGTTTTTTTACAGAACTGTCACACGGTGATATAAAAGGTTAACTATTAACCCTTCCTTGACACACTGGGTCATTTTAACCGGATGAATTTGAAATAAAATGCCCACTTGCCCAAAATTGAAAGTTTTCAATAATTTTTTGCAACAATTCAATTTTATATTTACCGAATTTTGATTATGTAGATATATTGAGAAATGTTTATAGTGCATCCCGGATTTGTTTCAATAAAAATTGACCAAAGGGTTGCTGAGGGCATGAGGATGAAGTACTACCGGGGTCAAATTGACCCCGTGTGTCAAAGCTGTGGCCAAATATTAGTGCATCAAGAAAGGGTTAATAGTTATTGAGGATTTAAACAAATTTGAAAATCACAACAGGCAAACGGTAGAAAAAATATCGATTTTCGTTTAAAACAAACAATTTTGATAATTTGTTATTCACAAAAGAACAAACGTATCGAAAAGAAACATTCGGTCATAGAATAGAAAATGTTATAGACTATGCTCCGTCCGCATGCGAAGTGAACCGGACGAATATATTCCGAGATGCGACTTACACCATTTCGAAAAACACAGTTTCGAGAGAAATGCGAAAAAAGGTAGTAGGGGCATCTGACCCTGCAGAAAAAACGTCACGACTCGTTAGGACCATAACTTAAGTGACCGCCTTTGATGTTGTTGCAACTCATATTTGTGATAAAGCATTGAAAACTATTAGACAGGTATCTTTTTTATCGGCGGAAAAACGGTTTCAAGGGGGAAAACCACCCCTCAAAGAAACCCGTGTCCAGGGGTAGTTGTGCAGTTTCACCTACAAGCACTCCACCGATCTGAATGAAGCAAAAATCAAAATTCTTCTAATGCAAAGCGATCAAAAATCCACTAGAAAATTACTATAAAAAATTTAAATTAGGGATGACACGCTTTTCTTGGGAGATGATTTCCCACCTTAAAACAGTTTTTCCGACGATAAAAAAACGTGTCTAATAGTTTTCAACGCTTTATCACATATATGAGTGTCAACGAAATCAAATGCGGACACTTAAGGGGTTATATACAGTCAGGAGGCCAAAAAGATCGACTTTTCAAGAATATTTCTTGAGAAGACCTTTAAATTCATTAACGTAAAAATATGTACACATGTATGGTAACTTTTAACTGTATTTTGACATTTTTTATTTGTAATAATAATTATTTTGAAAGCTGCTATGGCCAATCTCCGGAAGCACCTCTAAAAAAAGGCGTCTTGCGGTGAGCACGTTATCTCTTTTTTTTTTAACAAAATGGCAGCTTCCGAAAAAAATCGATTTTTGACAAAAATGTAGGCCTTAAATTGTTTATAAATTGGAAAATATTTATCGGTGAGAAAAAACCTTCGATTATAGACTAAAAAATATACTTGAAAGGATTGTGTTCAAATTAGAGAATAATCGGTTCAGCTGTTTTCGAGAAATCTTGCTCACCGATTTTAAAAACACAGTTTTGACAAAAAACGCGTTTAAAGTTTCAAAAGCACTTTCGAACGATTTGACACGTCATTACAAATGTGCGTGTAACTTCGAGAATATTCGCCGGATTCACAAGAAATTTTCTGTGTGTGTACTTCAATATATGTACATCACGTTTTTTTTTAAATTGTTTTTTTCCAAAATTTTATCTGTATATAACCTCTTAAGTGATGTTCCTTGTCGTGAAGTTTTTGGAATTTTCACAAAATCTTGCAAATCAAAGTCGAAACCCGAGTCTATAAAACGATGCAATAAAAAACCGTATTTTTTTTTAAATTCCAAGTTCACGCAGCCGTCGAAGAATGTGAGCTGATCCATTTTCGTTTGCGTATAGAACGGTGGAAGAGACTCATCGGTCTATGTAGGTTTCTTGTAGCCGACTTTCTCCACCCCCGCCAGATATCTAATCCTATTTCGCGCAGATCCGTTAATGGTTAATGGTAGGCAAAGTGGTCAGCGACCGGAACAAGGCCTAAGTCCATCTTAAATCCCGACGGAGAACGTTCTCCCTCTCCCTTTCTTTCCCACTCTCCGGCTCACTCGTAAGAGGGGGAATAACAGTCTGGTCCTAAACCATTGCACCTCACCCAGCGCGAAGGTCCTAATCCCGCATGGAGAAGTTTTGACCCCCCAGAGGCAGTGCTTGCAAATCGGGGAAGGGAACCTTCGTATCAGGCTCTCGTTGACGTCTCTCAGTCGCTGGAAGCGTGAATCCAAAGGCTTCTTGACCAAGAGACGAGAGTCAAAGTCAAATCGCCCGAGGCCTCGATCGCCCTGATGAAGGAAGGCAACCAGACCTACGTTACTGGCTTGTAGGCCACCGCCTGAACGTATACTCTGCGGATGGTTGTATCTTGGGCATACTTGACTCGCTGCTCGTTTATTATCGAGAGCCAATCAATGTCAGACACCATAACCCTTCGTCCGAGTGGTGCGTGAGATTTGCCTGATCGCTTCTCAGTCCAATTGAACGGCGAGCCGCTGTGCACCAAGCCGATGTGATCTATTGCGAAAAAGGTCTCGCAAAGATCGCAGCTACGATCGGCTACCAAGGCCAAATCACCCACGCGAGATGTACATCCGTGACAATTTAATTTCCGCCGTGTACAGGCCCTCCGGCCGGGCCAAACTTCTCCGCACACTTAATCGTTATTCGCCTATAATATACAAGGGTACAGAAACAACAATGTGCCGTATGGCGAAGCTGAGAAAGATCTATAGAGCGGAGCTGAATTCGCTCACATCCCCATTCAGTGGACACCCTAATCGACGCCGTACGCCTAGGCAAATAGTGCGACATTAGGATTATAAGAGATTACCAGTTGAGATTTATGCAATTCCGGCCTTCCCGTCTTACCGAAACTTGCCCATCAAGCAAGGAAAACACACGCGTTGATTGAAATATAATACGAGATTGGTGCAAAGTTGAATTCAGCGGACTTCCCGCCAGGTTAAAAGATCTCGGACAAAGAAAAGGGTAGACACTTTTTGCCTTAGGCTTCCAAGGTGATAAGCGATCGGGACAGAACAATCAACTTTGGAGATCAAAAATAATCGGCGTCGTTTGATAAGTGCCAAAGAAAAAGCTGCTTTGCTTCTCATGATAGTCCACCAAGGGGAACACCACTGTGACGGACCGAAAAACGTTGATTTTCTGACATTTTTTCTGCCTACTAGATATTTATTTGAGATTTGGAATAAAAGGTATTTTATTAAGCATGTATTGAACTTGTTTGAAAAAAAAATTAATTAGCAGAGTCATTGAGTTATAATAGAGCATCTGTATAAACAATTTGGTCCAATGGCCGGATCGACAACTCGACAATGGTTGGTCTGAACAATATAAATAAAAAAGTTGTATTTATGTATATCTGTATATATATACAGAGTGTCCCTCTCATCTCTGCCACCCGAAATAACTCGGTAATTGTCGACGTCACAAAAAAAAAGTTCCGGACAAAAGTTGTATGGGGCGAAGGGGGCCATCACATGCGACCAATTTTTTTATTTCGCTACAGGCGCTGACGCACATTGAAGATCACCTCCAATTTTCAAAACAAACCTCCACCTCCAAAAAAACATTCGGGGTTCAAAGTCGTTCGAGGTCATTCAAGGTCACCTATTAAAATGAAATACAAATCTAAATATCTTGGATCGCTACCAAATATTTGGTAGTGATCCGAGATATTTAGGTTTGTATCATCGATACTGACTTTGAATGACCTTGAACGACTTTGACCCCCGAATGTTTTGTATGCGGCTTGAGGTGCTCCACAAGATGGTTGAAAAAAATGTACCATTCCATTAAAAAAAAAGTCGAGGTGACCTTCACTGTGCGACAGCGCCTCCGACGAAAAAAAAAAAAAAATGGTCGCATTTGATGGCCCCCTTCACACCGTACAACTTCTGTCTGGAACATTTTTTTGTAACGTCGATAATTGCCGAGTTCTTTCAGGGGGCAGAGATAAGAGGGACACCCTGTATATATATACACTCGTTATATGGAGCCATTTTTCAGGAATCTTTTACTTACGTTTAGGGGCTTAAAGAATAGTAAATGTAAGAAAACGGTTACATACAATGATAGCTACTGCAATGACAACAAAATTGTTTCGTTGAAATTGGAAATCGGGTAACTATATAGCTAGAGTTATGATTCCTGTCAGGTCCAGAAAAGTCGTTTCGAGAAAAAAAGCGATTGGAAATTTTTGTATACGGAAATCGTCGGGCCAAATTACTAAATCGTCTGTAACTTGGTCAATTATCAATATTTTAACTAAAATATTTTCCTCATATTCTTCAATACGTATACTTTGAGAAAATGCAACAAAAATATTTTTTTTTTCAACAACTCGTCGCAGTGGTGCCTCGCCTCAACCAGCGTTGTGCATGACCGATACTCGGAGGGGTGACTGCTCAGTCGTGCACCGTCTGCTGCATCAGTACGTTGGAACTCAGGAAAATAAAATGATTAATAAACAATGAAGAACTTTGCTACTTTGCTCCAGTCGTCCAACGTATGTGCCACAAACGTGAACGTTCCAGCCAAAGCCGGAAGAGGACCAGGGCCGAAGGAAAGCAGTGTTTTTTCTTTTTCCCACTTATCAAAAGAAAAAAAACCACGTCTCGGATAAAAGCTCGATTATATTACCTACGTGAGCAACATGAAAACTACATTATACTATTCAAATGATCGGGTCAGGAAAGGCGACCTCTCAGCGGTTCGCTCCGCGGGAAGTTGACACTGTTGTTTCTGAGGGTGGCCCCAGGCTATTGCGAATATATCTTAGCTCCTATACACACGATAGGCATACACCCTCTTTGCTCGGACTATGTATATAACCGGGCTCGCCGTATCGCGTTATATCCCTCCCAGTGAAAGAGCCAAAACAGCCTCTCCTTCGCGATCCACAACTGATCAATAACGAGGAATAACCATTTGACAACCTTCACGAAATTCCCAAGCATTGGAATCTGTCGAAATGGCGATATGACATCTGGTGGCCGAAAATAAAACTATACTTAGGACTAAGCTTTCAATTGAAATGATGCGTGGCCATGCGATAGGAGTATTACATTTTTATTGAAAACGTAAATATCAGTGAAAATGGAAGTCGCAAATTTTCTCCGCGTGAAAACAATGAGAAGAACATTAAATGAGCTGTGAAAGATTGGACAAGCAATCTAAATCTGAGCTCTTCAATTTCATATCTGGTAAAATAAAAAGAAACAATTAATGTAAAGGAATTTTTCGGAATCCAATGAAAAATTGAGAAACATTTTAAAATAAATGAATAAATGTTTAATGATTAATAATGAATTATCTGAAAATGAGAGGTTAGACTTGCCACCATAAGCCTCATGCGGATTATTTCGTAACTGAGACGTTTACAAACAATACGCTTTGAAGCTTTTACCGGTATCGCAAATGCCGCTAATTTAACCACATCTTAAGGGGTTATATACAGTCAGAAGGCCGAAAGAGATCGATTTTTCAAGAAATTTTGTTGAGAAAACCTTTAAATCTATTAGGGGGCTTCCATTAATTACGTGAAGTGATTTTGGCGATTTTTCGACCCCCCCTCTCCCCCTGGTGAGATGTGAGATTTTGCTCGACCCCCTCCCCCCTCCACTAATATCACGTGAGATTTTTCAAAATGCATACGTTCACGGAAAATAAATTGTAGTAGACTTAAATGCGGTTGTAGTACCATTTACTCCACCATGTAAAGTAGTGGGGAGACTCTCCCTACGTGATAAAAATTACGTGATTATTAAAATTACTAAAATTACTAAAATTACGTGATATTTGCCGAAGCCTCCCTCTCCCCTACGTGAGATTGGGTGAGATTTCGCTCGACCCCCTCCCCCCCCCCCCCTAAACGCCTCACGTAATTAATGGCCCCCTTAACGTAAAAATTTGTACACCTATTATGGTAAATTTTAACTATATTTTAACATTTTTGATTTGTAAACATAATTATTTTAAAAGCTGCTATAGCTGATCTCCGGGAGCACCTCTAAAAAAAGGCGTCTTGCGGTGAGCACGATATCTCTGGACTGGATCATCTAAATTAAAAAAACCAAAAATATTTCGTTAATATAATGGATTATCTTGTAATTGCTCGAAGGAATAAGCAAAATAATATTTTTTTGACAAAATGGCGGCTTCTCAAAAAACAATCGATTGATCACAAAAATTTAGGCGTTAAATTCTTTATAAAATGGAAAATATTTATCGGTGAGAAAAAAACCTTCGATTAATTACTAAAAAATATACTTGGACACGTAATTACAAATGTGCGTGTAACTTCGAGAATATTCACCGGATTGACAAGAAATTTTCTATGTCTGTACTTAAATATATGTACATTACAATTTTTTTTTCAAATCGATTTATCGAAAATTTTAACTGTATATAACCCCTTAAAATGTGCCCCGCCATCAAAATACATTCGCCTCCCCCAAAACTGCCTTGTTGAGGATAAGTAACATCCAATCACAAATTGCACTAATACTTATCACAATACCACAGAAATTTGCCCTAAAGTACGACTTTAAACGTTTCACGGTCCTCTGATCGCCGCCGTGTTTTTTTTAGGCTCCGCCCCTATGACAGATCCCAATCGAAAATCGCAATACGAGAAAAATTCAATTTCTATCCGGAAGATAGATAATAATACCCGAGACCGGCAAAAATTTACGTGCTCTCGTCCACGAGGCTGCTGGGACTCTGATTTATTTTCACGTTCTGAAAAGTTAATGCAATTAAAACTCTTAGACGTTGCATATTAATGTAGCACGCGAAATTGCTTTTCGACTCAGATAGGAAACGTATGGGGAAAAAGACAACCACCTTCGTGGTCTTGAACGCTCGCTTGTAGTGGAACTTTCGGCTGGAGCATATATATTTCCAGGTCGAGAACAAAAAAAATGAGATTGCTCCAGAGTGAGTCCCGAATGGGGACAGAGGTGAAAAAGGGCCGGGAGAAATAAATCACCCTCCTGGTAATTCGCGGTTTATGACGCACGACACGATTATCACGAGTATATATATATATATATATATATATATATATATATATATATATATATATCGCTTTTCTCTTGGTTCGCACTCTCTCGTTATAATTGAAATAAGAGTGATGCTCGCGGAAGTTTTTACACGCCTAGCCAGCTCGCTCTAAAACCACCTTGGTGGTGTCACTGGGGTATCGTAATGCTTGCATTTGCTGTAAAATTTTCCAAGGTACTTGGCGTATATTGCTTCTTACTTCCAGATGTTCTCTCGCTCTTGATTTCTCTCTCCCTCTCCCTCTCTCTCTCTCTCTCTCTCTCTCTCTCTCTCTCTCTCTCTCTCTCTCTCTCTATCTCTCTCTCTCGCTTTGGTTGCGGTCTTTTGAGAAGTGTACCTCTGACAATTCCGAAACCCGGACGGACATTAAACGGTAAAAGTGTGCGACACACTACGAACCTCCGGTCTTACTCTCTCGTTTCCCGTGTCCATGCTAGTTACTTTCTCACTGGGTCCTTCACCACGCCCATATTAATCCCTGCAAGTTTAATGCTCTCTTGCGACCCTAATTTCAATACTACGACCTTCATACCCCTCAGCGTCTTATCCCTCAACCCGCCGAGAATAATTAATTCTTCCTCTTCCCATTTCGTCCCGGCAACTACGACGATTTTTCTTTCATTAGCGACAATTTTTTTGTGAGTACCAAAGCGGAACGACAAATGTAGCTTCGATGTTCCCACTATCGTGTCTGGGGTCTGCACAGAATTGGCGATTTAAATTCATCTATTCGAAGACTCGAAACATCTGGCGAAAATGAAATTCAAAGATGTGCAGCATTAAGGGGCTATACCAGTGTCAATGCTTAAAATTTGGGTGATTTTCGGGAGTTTTTTTTTTTGAAGAAAAGTACTCAAATGTTTCGGAAAATTAAGAATATATTTGGCTATATTTGACCTATATTGGATAATTTTTTTATAGAAAAATATTGAGATCCAAGCGATCAATGCGCTGCCTCCGGAGGTGCTAAAAAAGTTCCTCCACTGCTGACACGATTCCGGCCGATTGAGTAGCTGAAATCGAAAATGGGAAAAATGTCTTTAAACTGGAAGGTATTTCCTGTACAATGACGTAGGATTTTCGGAAAATATCAAAATCTAACAAAATGGCGTACTTATGAAGAAAAGTCTGTTTTCTTGTCTACAAAATTGTGGTTTTTTTCAATCCCAAATCGTCAATTTTCATCCAATCGAAAATATCCTACGTCATTGTAGAGTAAATACATTCAGGAGTACTCAGTTCAAATTTCAAGTCAATCGGAAAATTTCTCTTTGAGTTACAATGTCAGCAAATTTGAAAAATCTCATTTCATATTCTTGAAAGTACAATTCTTGAAAGTACAAAAATCTCATTTCATATTCTTGAAAGTATAAACTGTCAAGAAAGAAAAAAATCGATTTTTTGAAAGTGCCACACTGGTATAGCCCCTTAAGGCAATTCTATTGAAGGGGTGGTTCGAATATTTCCAAAGTCCACAGCCCAATGTGTACATCAACGGATTTTCATAGCACTGTCTCCGCAGGAGTAGTCATCATGTGCCAAAGTTCCATCCCCTGTGGAACGTAGAAGTGAAGATCCCTGAGGAGGATGGGAAACACGAGAAGCATATCACGTGAGGGGAAAACATGGGGGCGTAGGGCATGATCGGGAGACTTTTGGGGTGGTGAGTAACGAGAGAGAGGCAGATAAAGAGGAAAAGAGCGAGTTAGAGAGAGAAAGAGAGAGAGAGAGAGAGAGAGAGAGAGAGAGAAAGATGATAATCTAAACGATCGCAAAGTGGGCTGCAGAAACGCGCCGAAATTGGCAATAACAGGATATGCCTGAGCTCCGTGCCCCGGTGCGAGAACTTCCTATTCTGGTTAGCATTCAAATTGAATCTTCGTGGCGGCCGGTCGTGAAGAGTTACCGCCGTTAATGGACCTCGCGAACGTTCTCAAATTGCTGGCATATAGACCTCCGTCTCTCTACTTGGTGTCTGCCGTTGGTGGATGTCGACGAAAAGCAGCAGCATTCTCGATCCTCCTCACCCCTCCCCCTCTCTCGCTTCCTTTCATTGTCCCTTTCCTCATCTGCCTGTACCCCCTTCTCGCTTTCACTGTTCTACTCTTACTCGCGCCTCGTATCACGTGCGATCGCGAATTCAATCGACGAATTATTAATACCCATAATAATAAGGCCTTACACGATGAATGGCACGAAATTCAGTCTGCGGACACGAGCTCGAAACTTTTACCAAATGATAATTAATTTTGTAGCTCGTATATAATATACGCACTCGAAAATACAATATTGATTAATTACATGCAGATTGAACGAAGCCGACAGCGATCGACGTGCGGTTGTTGTCCGGCTGCGACGATCTCCCGTGTCAAGCAGCATTTGACTGGGCCAATCACTTGGATGGGTGAGCGCTTAGCCGCGCATTGACTAGCGTGATCACTACATCGAGCGGGTGAAAATTTCACTGAGTTTTCGACGGTAACGCTGTTGAAACTTGGTAGACTATAGCCACCTGTACAGGCACGGATTTGCCATGATTTCATCATGCCTTTGTGCAAGTACGATACAGTAGTGCGTTGGAAAAATGTGATGGGCCAACACAGCTAGGAGGACTCGAAGAAGAGAGAAAAAGTGAAGTGCCATGAGTGAGGAAATGAGCCAGCATTGAAGAGTAATCTGTACAAATTGAACATTCTGGTGCCGGTCATATGACCACTATTGGGGCTTGTGTGGAAAAAGGGCTCGTGTAGATGACAATTCGAAACATTGGAACGACCACTATCGAAATATACTCATCAATGATCATTCGACATGAATACATTCATATACTCAATCTATGATCATTGTAGTCCTGGCCATCCAACCACGAGTAGGACTTACGTGGAAAAAAGACATGACAGGTCCTAGCTCAACATGACACATGACAGATCGTAGCTCAACATGACACATAACAGATCGTAGCTCAACATGACACATGACAGGTCGTAGCTCAACATGATACATGACAGGTCCTACCTCAACATGCCACATGACAGGTCCTAGCTCAACATGACCATGACAGATCGTAGCTCAACATGACATATGACAGGTCCTTGCTCAACATGACACATGACAGTTCCTAGCTCAACATGACACGTGGCAGGTCCTACCTCAACATGACAAATGACAGGCCCGAGCTCAACATGACACATGACAGGTCCTAGCTCAACATGGCACGTGACATGTCTTAGCTCAAGATGACACGAGACAGGTCCTAGCTCAACATGACACGTGACAGGTCCTAGCTCAACATGACACATAACAGGTCCTAGCTCAACATGACAGATGACAGGTCCTACCTCAACATGCCAAACGACAGGTCCTACCTCAACATGATACATCACGGGTCCTAGCTCAACATGCCACATGACAGGTCCTAGCTCAACATGACACATGACAGGTCCTAGCTCAACATGACACATGACCGGTCCTAGCTCAAAATGACACATGACAGGTCCTAGCTCAACATGACATATGACAGGTCCTAGCTCAACAATCGAATCATTGGAACAATTGCTTAAAAAATAATGCTCATCAACGCTTATTCGAAATGAGTATATCCAGTTCCCAGTTTGCAATAATCAAACATTCGTTCAGGATCATTGGTATCGAACATTCGACCCTGGTAATGATTTTTAATGGCATCAAATGTACGAAAACTCGCCGCACGATGGGAGCCTCTGGATGGGAAAAGACCTGACCTTATGGGCTGCGAAAAAGCTGTAATACGTACGGTACATGGTGGCGTGCGTTCGGGGCTTTTCGGCTCATTAGCCACCAACCCAATTCGAAGATCGCGAGAGAGGGCCCATTCACCTATACGTCAGCGAGGGAGAGAGCACCGAGACGACGATGAGGGGTTGCCCATGTCTGTCCTGGGACCAAGGAGGGAGCAAAAGCGCGTGCTCGGGCTTGTGCGCGTATATAGTTCGACTTCCACCCTTAACCCACACGCTCTTCTTTTTTTTCGTTAAAACCAAAGTAGCCCGGCCCTTGATTTAGAGTCCGGAAACGTTCTATCGGGTTACACGGTTGGAAAGTGATTTCCAGTGGTGCGAGTACCCGTAGAGGGCGATTTCATTTAGTGGGGCGGTCGAAGCGCGGGGATGAAGAAATTGAACTCAATTTTTCGTTTACCGTCGATTACCGGCTGGATACAATTGAAAAGAAGAAATTTGCTTCAAAACGGGCCACCGGAAATTCATCTTTGCGAATGAGAATCCTTTGCAAACGTAAGAAAAATATCGATTTGTAGCGCTGCAATGAAGAAAATCTTCGTTGTTCGTGGAAGCTAAAACTACGTATTCAAAGCAAAAAGTGATGAGGTTTTAAGCCAAACAAGAGAGGAAACATTCCAAAATCATCAAGATTGTACAAGCATCTTAGTCAGCTGAAAATCCAAGGTAGTTGGCTAATTCCAACAGCTCGAGTCTTCCTCGCTGTACGGACGGTTTTTTTTTCGTTTCGGACTTGTCCTAACGAGCCTTTCCTCGTCATCGAGATTCGAAACGGCTAATTTAGCGTGGTGGTTCCCTGGGGGACGGTGAGGGGAAACGAAATGTCTTGGGCCTCGGAGATTCGTAGCTCCCTTCGCTATCTCGTTGCCTCGAAGTCGGCAGTCGAATAGGTTGGACAGAAAGAGGAAATGTGCAATGAAGCAAGTACAGTATGGAAGACGTAGAGGAAAATGGCAGGGACGAGAAGCGGTACGAGATTCAATGAGGGACGCGCGAGAGCATTGGGGATCTCTATGTCTTAATATAATTCTATTAGAGGTAACTATGCGAACTCTCCGGTCCGCAGACCATCGCCAGCGGTGGATTTAATCACGAAACCAGCCAACCGTGCGATACTCTCTCTCTCTCTCTCTCTCTCTCTCTCTCTCTCTCTCTCTCTCTCTCTCTCTTCTATTACGAATGCCATTCGATTCTGCAAGGTACCCATCCGCTAACTCATTTCCACGACCCAGGTTGTGAATTTGCTGTTCCCTAGATGCCGAGTCTGGTCAATGAGCTAATTTATTACATGTCATATTGTCTGCCGATTTGCCAAAAACACTGATAATCGTTTAGATCATGAAATGCACCGTACATCAAACACTGTACTTGTTGTGAACTATCTGCTTGGGCTTTTGGATCTGGTCTTCATGTCATGCCATGACTAGTTTTTCAACCCCGAGAAGAAAGGATTCAATAAATCTCCTTGTAGTACAGTGGTGCTGTATATTGGAATCGGAAAAAATGAGAAGAAGGCTAGTTTTTTGACAGGTGGTTTTGTAGATGCCGCGAGTGCTAAATCCAAGTTTGCCTAACAATCGGGGTGTAGGGTTTTTTTAGGGGATGATGGGGGATGGGGGTGGATTAATGCCAAACTACAACCCCCACGAGGTCGGCACCGGGAGAGAAAATGTTCAGAAAAATGCGGGCTTTATTTTTGTCCACAGCACCGAAGTTGTAGAAGTTCATTTTGGGGGTGAAAAATTGGGTGAAATTTTGAAAAATCAGTTTTAATTCGATAACTCGGCAGGAAAAATTCATGCAATTTTTTTTCAATCGGAAACGTTGTAGCCCTTGAAAAGACGCGCCGATCGAGTATTTGATCATCCCTATCCGATAATGTCTTCACCCTCAAAAAAGTTGTTGAATTATTAAAAAAAATTGTTTATTGAAGAACTCAAAAACAATAGATTTTTCGGAGATGGTTTAAATGTACGAAATGTAGAGAATAATTTTCTTTATATGCTCGTTTCCATGGACTACCCTTGAATGTTGCTTTTTCGAACCCCGCGCGCGGGTTGAAAATTGAAAATAAAATTCTGAAAAAACTAGTGACGGAAAATAAAAAGACACAAGTTTGGCACTGTGGAAAAAAGGTAGCTGAGGGCTCAAGCTACAAATTGTTCCACGGCGGCGGTCGATAGTTTTCCCAGAATTTCATTTTGAATTTTCAACCCACGAGAGGGGTCGGAAAATCCAAATTCAAGGGTGGTCCATAGAAACGAAAATATAAAGAAAATGATTCTCTACATTTCGCACATTTAAACCATACCCGAAAAATCGACTGTTTTTTAGTTATTCAATAAACAATTATTTTTTTGGTATTTCATCATTTTTTTGGGGTTGACGATATTATCGGAGAGTGATGATCAAATACTCGATCGACGCGTCTTTTCAAGGGCTACAACGTTCCCGTTCGAACAAAAAGTGTTCGAATTTTTCCTAAAGAGTTATTGAATTAAAACTGATTTTTCAAAATTTTACCCCACTTTTTCATCCCCAAATTGAACTTGCACGACTTCGGCGCTGTGGAAGTTCAAGAGACCAGATTTTTCTGAACATTTTGTCTCACTGTGCTGACCTCGTAGGGTTTGTGGTTTGGCATCAATCCACCCCATCCCCTTCATCCCCTAAAAAAAACCCTGCACCAGGATTTTCAGGCAAACTTGGATTTAGCACCCGTGGCACCTGCAGTATCACCTGTGAAAAAACTTGCCTTCTATTTTTTTCCGATTCCGAAGTTTTTCAGCGACAGCACGACTGTATTATTAATTTTTATCATATTTATATTGTCACAAATTCAATTGGGATTTTGATTTTTGCTTGCAGCCGAGCTGAAGATGGACGTTCTCAGAGAACGGGAAGTCAAGGACAGCCTCGAGAGACAATTACAAGATGAGCAGAAGGCCCGAGGTGAGTAGAATGAAGACATGTATTGCGATGACGCTGTTTATTACGCACACGGTAATGCAAAGATCGAAAAAATGCGATCTCATGGATAAAAATGCTCTTTTTGAGGATCTTTCAGAAGTCGTATTTTTAAGGATTGCCTTGAGCGCAAGTGATATGTCTGTAAAAGAACTCTTCCATAAGCAACTGCGTCAAAAGTCTAAATCTTGATACTTCCTCTCAAACCCAACGTGGCGGAACTTATTGCGAAGACTCAAAAGTGAAGACCCCATCAAACATATCTACATCTGAGAAATCAGGATCCTCCAACATTGATCGGTGAACCAATCGATCCTCTTCAATTTGGCATACCTACGTATGACTCCCATGTAGATAGGCACTTTGACCGATCTACGCTTTCGTTCCAATGCGCTGGCATCAATATGTTCAGCTTGTTCACTCAACTGGTGACACTCGTAATGATTCTCCTGATTTTCTTTACCCGTAAGTCGATCGATTGGGCGACGTAATAAAGGCTTCGCGACCCGAAGATACGTCAGAGGCGAAATTCTCTGCTGGGGTGTATCGTACGTCTAGGAACGGGTTTCGCATGAAGGGTTAACTTGGTAATAAATCAAGAAGACCTATAGGACACACTTCTCGAGCTATAAAGTCTCGTGCCCATCCGCGACGTGAAGGGATCGCGAAGCAAAAGACAGACAGAGAGAGAGAGAGAGAGAGAGAGAGAGAGAGAGAGAGAGAGAGAAGACTCCGGAGATTTCCATGTATCCTATTATTCTAGTTTAAGGGTTGGCAGTCATCTTACACACTGGCATCAAGCTTTTGGATCCGTAACCACCCACTCTGGGCTGAAGCGTCATTCGGTACCATCAGGAGCTTCTTTATATATATATATATATATATATATATATATATATACACATACATACACATGTGTGTGTGACGTTATATTCCTCCCTGTTCGAATCGTGCTCCATGTTTCATCGTTCGTCTTACGAACCCGTGAGTTTCACGGGCCTCAGCACAACTCGCGGCCCAACACATTGGAACACGTGTATACGTATGATGGGCGACGTTGGTGAATGGAAGAAAGGGGAAGGAGTGCGGACCGTGGCAAAGGCCGTGATCGCTCAACCAAGTTTGTATCGGATGTCAGTCCGTAATAGAATAGTTGTCTCGTGTTTATGGGTTGGTTCCTTTGACCGCGGCTTATCCGGCGGCTCGTCTCCTTTGCTCTTGATGCTCTTTCTCTCTCTCTCTCTCTCTCTCTCTCTCTCTCTCTCTCTCTCTCTCTCTCCAACTCTCTTGCTCATCTCTCGGGTGGCTCTTACAAACTACCCGGCGCATCAACCACTGTTATGTGTATATATATTATTATATTGTATGGTATTCTCTCCGATGATAGTAGAGTACGAGGCAGCTCTCGATCACTGTCTTCAACTATACGAAAACGTCGGAGTGAAGCCAACCGAGTTATCAAGTTCCTTCGGAAACTCCTATGTCGACTGGGAACATTAAGGTATCTTTTGGGCCATTGTCATTCAGAAGGTAGTAACAACCAGATGACTGAAATGGTGAACCGCTGCTACGGTGGTTGGACTAGGACGAAAACGTCCACGTACTTCAGTGTGTTAAATCGCATTGAAAAACTCAAAAACTGACGAATATATTTGAATCCTTCTAAAATGGGAATACATGATAGTTTAAGTACGAAAGTTATCATATTTCTTGCTATAAATTGCTAGTAATTTCCAGGAATTTCAAAGTGGAGTTTCTGGGTGAGACGTAATCGTCCCAGTGCGACCGCACAGACTTAAGGATGTAATGCCCGTGCATTCAGTGTCAAAAGTGAGTTCCGGTGAGATTTTTGAATACTTTGCTGTAACATCAAAATCTTATAAACTGACCGTATTGAGTATGCTAAGAACATTGATTTTCAATAATAAGAATGCCAAAAATTTATAAATAAATTGTTTAAACTAAAAAAAATCCAAAAACTCGCCGGTAAACGTTATTTTTTTATGAAATTAAATGAGTTATAATATTTTTCTGAATACATATGATTTTTTCACGAATTTTCTCTCTATTCCGAATATTCCGTTTTTGGAATTTTTCAGAGGCTGTACCTATGACACTGTTCATTTAATACCCCGGACACTTTTACGATTTTATATGAAACATTGCTCCGAAAACATAATGAAAATTTGTGATTCTTCATTCATTTTTCAAAAATAAAAAAATTAACATGAAAATAGAAAAATAATTTTAAAAAAATCGGCAAAATCGACGAATTCATTTTATGATGTAAAAAAAGTAGTTCACCGGACTTTTGTTGAACAAATTTGTTTTCAACAATTTACTTATAACTTTTTCGCGTTATTATTGCTAGAAATTAATGTTCTTAGCATCTTCAATGTGGTTGATTTTTTTAAATTTTAATTTCATCGCGACGTAGGCAATACATCCTCAAGAATAATGCGCGTTTTTTTTCTTTCGAATGAGCATACGGAGGAGGCCATTCGATGTCAAATTATCCTACTTTTAGGGTGTCCTATAAAACAACGAAATTCTTGCCTAAAGCTCAATTGCCAAGTTGCTAAATTTTTTTCGAATCATAAATTGGCTATACATGACTCATAGTCAAGAAATGTTCATTTTTTTTTTAATTTTCCATAACCATTTTTATAACACTCCAGCCTAGTCAGTCCAACGAGAAGCAATGGAAAATCATCAATGTCATGGCTTGGTTAGAGGGAAAGATTTTCGCCAGCTCGTTCGCTCGCACGCTTCGTTTCGTTCCATTTGTTAAAATATTAAACTCTCTCGCTCGGCGTCGTCCGGGATGTCACCGTCAAGGCGTGTGGAAGTTGCGGGCCCTGTCGAGCATTATGAATTCAGCACGGGCGTAATATACGTCGCAAATAAAATACGGCCACCGACAATACGTGTCGGGTAACTTGGTAACGGATACGCGTGGTCCACCTTCAACATCCGCAAAAGCTTTATGCCTTTTCACTCGTGTGTATCCGTGTGTATATAGATATACAAATGTATACGAAAAATTTTACTCCCGTTCGTCATAAAACCGTTGACAAACATCCCTTCTTCCCTCTCATCGTTGTCAAGATCGATGACTCGAGACTTCTTCTCCCGTGCTGTCATTCATTTTTCACCCCCACGAGTATGCGAATTGTACGCGATAACAGCACTCGGAACACTGGATTTATCGGGACCAATAGGTGACGAGGTCGATAAAAGACCGCGACTGATAAAAATTTAATTGCAAATATTTTGGCCGAAGTAGATCGAAGAAACGTCTTACGGAGTTACGTGGGTTTCGAAGAAAAAAAAAGAAAATTTTCTCTATTAAAAAAAATGTAATACGTAAATTATTTTATTCAAAATGTGAAGCATACAAAAGACCAACATTTCAACATTATTTAAAAAAAAAATTCTTCCAAAAATTTGGGAAATCCAGCCGATGGGATTTGGTTTCCGGAGACCCCTCAAGAAAAGTGTCCTCGTGGTGGTCAGGTCAGGATAACTCATGAAAGCTTTATCTGAAATAAAAAAAAAACAATTTTTTTTTTTCTGTTAGTAGATAAGTATAGCTCGTGATTGAATGAAGGGGTTGAAAAAAAATTAAATTTGAATTTTCGGCAGGGTTGTATGCAAAATAGTTCAATTATTGGTACAATTTACACTACGTATAGCCTTGTAAAATTAGTTGCAACCGAAAAAAAACCTTCATTTAATCACTAGTCAATGCTATTTTAAAGAAGTGTGCAACATTTCAATAAGATCGACTCCAATAAGATTGAAATCCATCGACTTAAAAATAGTGTTTTGAGAAAAATGCGATATATTTGCGTCGCTGCCGGCCGGTCTTTCCCAACGGGGGGAATTCCCAAAGGCTCTCTCTCCTAGACTTGAACTCCGATTGACTTAAGGGTCTTTAGTTAGTCCCTTTAGTTAGGTCCCTTTAGTTAGGCTAAAGGGTGCAAAATCATGTGCGAATTTAACCATTTTTTCGTATGAAAAAGTGATTCATTCATAAAATTAATTACACATCTATTTAGTGTGAATATACTGTTCGAAAAAAAATATATATATATATTTATATATATTTTTTCGATGTACAAAATGGCCGACTACTCGAAACTGCTCGAAACAGCTTTTTTCCAATTGGCGTGACAAATAACTTCAACAATTTTCACTCGATTTACTTCCAATTTAAAAGTTATTTTCCTAATTGCATTGCGCAGAGAAGTACGTACGGAATTTCTGATTAATCGAAAACTTTTCATTTTATGAACGGTTTATGAGCAGTTACAACGAAATTTATCACTGAAAATTCATTTCTTAAGTTCAAATACCTACAACTTTTGAATAAAACAATATTCTTTAAATTTCTTACGTACTTCTCTAGGTATTCTAATCTAGATTGACGAGAATTTTTGTTTTTCGTTCTAGGTAAAAAATTGTAGATGCTAAATGACACGCCGCGGAGGGCCTAAAAAAATATCAAAAGAATATATTAGTAGTCGGCCATTTTGCACATCGAAAAAAAAAATATATATTCTAACAGCTTGATATTCATACTAAATAGATATGTAATTAATTTTATGAGTGGATCACTTTTTCATACCGAAAAAAAAATTGTCTAATTCGCATATGATTTTATACCCACCACTGTAGCCTAACCCCTTAAAACATTTGGGGCATATTCTAGACATATTGTATTATAAGAAAACAAAATTTAAAAAAAATGGATTTTTTCGAAATTTTCAAACCCACGTAACCCCTTAAGTACATCTAGAAAATGTACTTACGACTTTTCTTTTCCGACAGAGGCCCAATAAGCACGAAGCTCGGATGAAATATATTGACCGAAGAAAGAAAATGCTCCCCTAAAAGTTTATCCCGTCGAGGGATTACCTCGATGTCACAGCTCGTTCTTGAATTATTTTTTAAAAAACGATTTCGCGTCATGCGAACCGCGTCTTCGTTGATGAAAAACAAAACGCCGAGGCCTTTTTCGCCATCATCCCTCTCGGCCTCGATGCGCAAGAGACCAACGCACGAGATGATAGAAAGCCAGGGAGAGGGAGATAAAGAGAGAGGGAGTTTTAACGATGGGAACGAAAGTTGTCTCGATTCGCACAGGGGAAAAAATTGACTTGGCAGTGGCCGAGCCCTTGTGGTATGTAATACGAGACTGGGACAACAGCCAGTCCATTAGTCAACCGTCTCGCGGTGTGTCAATACATGAATATGACAGCTATTCGTGAAGCACTGACAGAGCCGATCCTCATCCGGAACTCGGACGACGATCCCCGTATCAGGCAGATAGATTCACACACACACACACACACCAGTTCTCCTCCATGTGCGTTTGTGTGGATTTCAGTTGCGCCTGCGATATCTCTCTGGTACGAAATAAATGGAGGAAATATATAATAGTAATATATAGAACCCTCGAAGCCATCATCAAGAGCATGGCGACTGTAAATACATTCGAGGTTTTATCTTTCTCGAATGTTGGATGATACGGGCTCGTGTTGTAAACTGCGTCATAACGTGTGGCATAGTCGATATACTTGCTCTTCCATCAATCACGTATACATCGATATGTGACACGTGGGTGTATTAAGGTACTCCTATCACCAGGCTTCAATCCATAGGATTTACATTTTTTCGAGTTTCACTCAATATATTAATAATCGTCTCTGTAAAATTTCAGGGTCGGTTATCGAACTAATTACAGAGAAAAAAAAATATTAAAATTTCGTATTTTTGTGAAGGAATTCCGAGACGACATACAAAAACACAATTTCCGGTCGCTACAAAAGTGTATATAATAGTGGGAATCCGTCAGATTCTTAAGAATAATCAGATTTACATACTTAACACTTGTAGTTAATCCAATGCTCTCAGAAAAAATAACGCTTATTGACCTAATTTTTATGTAATATCAAGTTTAATTTGAACTTCCGGTATTGGATTTATTAGCACTTGCTACGATAAAGAGACGTGACAGCAAGGCAACAGCTGACTGTAGTCCTAACCTCATCTCACTCATTCGAATTTCCACACGTATTTCATTTTTAACCGACATATTTCGCCGACAGAAATTTTCCACGCTTTTTACCAGTCGTGGCCCGAATACAATGCTTCATATTTCCCGCACCTGACATTGTTTTGACAGATCGACGTTGAAAAGCACGGAGGTCAAACTCGCCTGGTTGAGTAAAGAGAGCCGGAGATCGAACGAATGTTGCCAAATATCAAACCTAGAAATACTGCGCGAATCGTTGGACTAACTATTTTTTCATTTTTCTAATTAAATGTGAACATTCATCCAACAGTTTACACATGGAAAATTTTAGTTATTACAGATGATTTTTTTTGCATATGTTAAAAATATAAATTGTACAAGTCTCAAGTATGATTAGTGGTATGACTAGTGTGAAGCGATAGGACTACCTTAACGAATCGAGAAATGTCGAGTTCCAAACGCAGTTCAATTCAATTGGCGTAAAAGATTTCCGGCCGGCGCAATAAGCACGTGTCTGAGTTCATTTATTCGAAGGTGCTGACACGAAGATCGTAAAAAAGTGGTCTTTTTTGTTTTTAACAACGTTCCAAGAAAAAGCGTGGATAAGACGCGTATGTAATTTGTGACACGTTCCATATTTTTCGTTTCGCTTGATGCTATACGAGAGGGACTCGCTGATGATTAATGAAGCAGAGCGCGTGTTTCCCTGGAATACTTACGCACGCACTTCGAAAAAATATACTCGTAAATACACACATATAGATATGTATATTCCTTTCCTTTCTCATTCGACTAATGACCGTCTTGTAAGAGATACCATGTCAACCGTCGCGCCCCCTGCTTTCCTGATCCTTCACTTCTCTGGCATACTTTCCTTCTTCGTTTCCGTCCCTGACATTTGTAAATTTCTGACGCTGTAACGAGACCTTTCCTTAGTGCCGTGGGCTTTGTTCATCTCCACCAGTGAAAACCGAATGCATCCCCAAGTCACAGACAGTGAATCATCCCCTGTATGTGACTTTTCGCTAATCTTAATGGGAGGTAATTTTCAGGGGGATGCAAAAAGGCACTTTCCAAAAAGTTGATGATTGTTGTTGAAGTCCATAAGTTGATGATTGAAGTCCATAAGTTGATGATTGAACTAGCTAAGAATGAAACATCCACAAGTGCTATGTAAAACAATCTGCAAAATGTCGACTGTGAGGGTGAAATGGATGTACCTGAGATGTTAGCCTGTTAGGTGTACGAATTGACCTGGTATTTTGCAGAACACTTGTGAATCTGTATCGCTGTAACGAGACAAACCTTCTCTTAGTCATGTGTGCTTTGTTCATCTCCACCAGTGAAAACCGACTCCATCCCTAGTTGGATCAACAGCTGTATGCGACTTTCCGCTAATCCTAATGGGAGGCGGAAAGGGGATGAAAAAAGGCACTTTCCAAAAAGCGATACATAAGTTGACGATTGCACTAGCTGAGAATGAAACGTCCAAAAGTGCTACGTAAAACAATCTGCAAAATGTCGACTATGAGGGTGAAATGAATGTACCTGAGATGTTAGCCTGTTAGGTGTACGAATTGACCTGGTATTTTGCAGAACACTTGTGAATCTGTATCGCTGTAACGAGACCAACCTTCTCTTAGTCATGTGTGCTTTGTTCATCTGCACCAGTGAAAACCGACTCCATCCCTAGCTGGATCAACAGCTGTATGTGACTTTCCGCTAATCTTAATGGGAGGCAATTTCCAGGGGATGAAAAAAGACACTTTTCAAAAAGCGATACATAAGTTGACGATTGCACTAGCTGAGAATGAAACGTCCAAAAGTGCTACGTAAAACAATCTGCAAAATGTCGACTATGAGGGTGAAATGGATGTACCTGAGATGTTAGCCTGTTAAGTGTACGAATTGGCCTGGCATTTTGCAGAACACTTGTGAATCTGTATCGCTGTAACGAGACCAACCTTCTCTTAGTCCTGTGTGCTGTATTCCTCTCTACCAGTGAAAACCGACTATACTCCCAGCTGGATCATCAGCTGTATGTGACTTTTCGCCAATCTTAATGGGAGGCAATTTTCAGGGAGATGCAAAAAGGTACTTTACAAAAAGCGAAACATAAGTTGATGATTGCATTAGCTAAGAATGAAACGTTCGAAAGTGTTACGTAAAGCGATCTCCAAAATATCGACTATGAGGGTGAAATGCATGTACCTGAGATGTTAGCCTGTTAGGTATACGAATTGACCTGGTATTTTGCAGAACATTTGTGAATCTGTATCGCTATAACGAGACCAACCTTCTCTTAGTCATGTGTGCTTTGTTCATCTCTACCAGTGAAAACCGACTATACCCCCAGCTGGATCATCAGCTGTATGTGACTTTTCGCCAATCTTAATGGGAGGTAATTTCCAGGGGTTGAAAAAAGGTACTTTACAAAAAGCGAAACATAAGTTGATGATTGCATTAGCTAAGAACGAAACGTCCAAAAGTGTTACGTAAAGCGAGCTCCAAAATGTCGACTATGAGGGTGAAATGCATGTACTTGAGATGGTAGCCTGTTAGGTGTACGAATTGACGTGGCATTTGGCTAAAGGTCGGCCATACAACGTTGTAACCAAGCTTCAAGACTGGGCACAGTGTTAGGGGGTTGTAACGAGTGATGTGTGTCGCGTTCGAAGTACAAGGGTTTCAGAAGTGCGGGACAACGTCGTGTCCAGATGGAAGAGGCAAGTTAGATGGAATATATATGTGCGTGGGTGTGCGTACAGAGAAAGAGCAAAGATATAATGTTCCATCCGCGTCTTGGGTAAAACAATAAGATGACCTTTATCGCTGTAATAAATACGTTGCGATTGACGAGGTCGTTGCTCCATTCCCTGCGCGTCCAGGCTTCCCCTCGTTAACCGGAAATTACTTTCATCGAATAGTCTTTGGTCATTCTCGACAACGTCGTCATCGCGTTGTTCCCGGCGTCGCCCAAGTTGCTCGTGTCGTCGTAAAATCAGGATTCATTCTCGACGATCGATTCGATACTCATCGCGGCTCGTTAAGCTTCGCGTGCACGTACACACGTTTACGCACGGCAAATCAATATTTTTGCGCGCCAAAGCGATAAAATTTTGCTAAATTTACGACGGCTCACCACTCTCGTTCTCGAATCGTTTTTTTTTTCACTTCTTGCCAATAGACAAAAAGAAATAAACAAGTTCCCTCGCTCACGACGGGGCCCCGAAACAGACATCCCCTGTCGTAACGATTACGATCGATTTTCATGTAATCCGAACAGATGCTTTTACGCGCATATATATGTGTCTACATGCGCGTACGAGCCAAGGAGATGACGAAGTTGCTGGTATTTTTCGTTTCGCGCTTCGTTCGCATGGCGCATCAGAAACGTCGTGATAATATTATAATAAGGCCGGACCGAGCGAGTAAAATATACACACACACGCTGTTATTAACGATAATAAATATAGAGAGGGAGAGAGAAAGAGAGCAGAAACGCGAGAAGAAAATACACGTGGAAGGGTCCATGGAGCTTGCTATTACACAGCTTCTGGATATGATCCGTTATTATTCGTGCTCCTGTCATATACGGCGATGAGAGAATTGACCAAGTCTGCAAAAAAGCTCGACGCATTCCCTTCTCCGGCGCGTTGGCTCGAATTTAATATTCAGGCACGTACATATGTCGATTATAGTTTCATAAAAGGGCTCTGTAACTATACGTGCCAACCGCGAAAATCTGAAACTTGCAGGTATCCGACAGCGCTTCAGACGATAGTAAAACGCACGTCCTCTATACCTTTCTCATGTGGCATTTACGCTGTGTGCCACATAGTGGAGAAGCGAGACCGAGCCTCGTTTTACAAGGAGCTGTTATTATGTGGCGTTGCTGTAATTAGTTGTAGGAACATAAAGAGAGAGAGAGAGAGACGGGAGGGGAGAAGCGGCAAAGCGCCACAGTGAAGCAAAACGTCTGCTGCAAAGCCGAGGAACTGCATAAGAGCCCACCCTAGTATGTGTACCCGCGCTCCATTTTCACCCTATTTACCCTTTGCTTTCGAATTTTCGTTGCCGGTGCAATTGCCTGGCGGTAATATCATAATCACATTTACGTTACTTTTTTCTTTCGACTCAACATCACATTTCGCAAATACTTTCGCAAGCTCTGACGCAGTCTCGCGTGAAATAGACACGCGTTTATATTCAGATGTAAGATGATTGCTCTGGCGCGAAAGAGTGTAACTTGAGATTGAACTCGACGCTTGTCACGCGTAGAAGATATCAAATCGACCAGCATACCCTCGATCACTCGTGTGTACGAGACGGAGACGATATTCAAGCGCGCTTGTTCGCGGCGTGTTCCCGACAAACGGCATACGAAAAGCGTACAATCAAAATCACTCGGAGATTTATACCGCACCCACAGACACACTACACTGTACTCGAACCCCTCGAATTAGCCGAGCGGTAATGCCGGGGATCGGGTGTCGGTGTAATTGGGACCCGAGGGACTTTCCCCAACAGTGCGGGTTTCGACCCTGCTGGTGTGTCCTTGCCTTCGACCCAATACGGCAGACCTATATCTTCAGCTCTGTATCGTCCTCGTTGATAACACACGTCCGACGTAATACCTGTAATTCTCCGAAATGTCGTAGAAACTAGCCGAGCTTTTGTACTTCCACTCGGGTTGTTGAAGTGACGAGAGTGAAAATGAGGACACCGTATCGGTATTTTTAGTGTGAAATATCGGTTATTCGTGGAGAAACGTTCAGTCGATTTGAAAGTTGACAACCCGAGTCGAAATGTTCAGCCTATTTTAAAGGCCTTTGATCCTATGTCAGCCTCACTCGAGTCTGTTTACTGCTAGAAGTTCTACTATGGGCCACCGCATGCTCTTCCTTTGCTGCTTACCTCCTGCATAGGCCCTTATACTCCTACCTAACCTAGCTGAGGTCGTTGCAGCTCCTCTTTTCATTGCGTTTGGACCTATCGCGCATTTGGCTGTTTCGACGAAACGAGGGTAGGAATGGTCGCATTCGAAAGAGCTGGTCTGATAGTTTTCAGTAACCGTCATGCGTTGGACCAGGTCGGACCGCGCGTTCGCCGTAGAGGCCTACTTTTCCAATGGCCAAAGTGGAAGAAATGGATCTTGGGTGAACAGTTACAATATTTTCGTTAGGAATTGCCCTCACGTATGCATGTATACGCGGATCCCTATAGCAGGCACGCATGCATACGTATAGGTACTAGTATACGTGCGTTAGTGTATGCTTAGGCACGTATGTGTGCGGGTACATACGCGTGTCTACGCATGTGCGTATTCAGGCATATGTATCTCTATATGCGTAATAGAGTGTATGCGTGGGCGTGTATACGCGTGCCAATCGACGTCCTCCTTAGCGCCTGCAAGTGGAGAAAAGGGAAATTTTTTCCCGTTCTAGGCGTTAAGTAGGAGCTCATTTTATATTGGATACGAAGCTACTTTGCTGCCTTTATCTCCTACCACTATGAGGACCTGGAGGGGCAAAATAGGCTGAACATTTCGACTCGGGAATTTTCGAAGATAGGAAGGCTAGAGTTACATTTGAATGAGGGTTGGAAGAATAGCGAGGGAGCACTTGAAAAGTTGGAAAGCTACGACCGCAGAAGCCTAAATTGACAGAGCAACGAAGAGAGTGAGAAAGCGAGAAGGTTAAGTCGTCAACGAACCGGCACAGGTGCCACATTGAGCGATGGACTACATAAACGCCACCCAACCTCTACTCTCCTGTCGCCCTGTCGTTTTCTCTCTCTAGGTCTGCGCGCACCCTCTGCTGCTGCCCTGCACCCTCCATGATCGGCATACAGGGATACGGACACCTCACCCGGGCCACGAACATCCCCGTTCGGGGGCCGTCATACCGGACGGTTTGGGTAAACCGTCCAGTATGCTGGCGGAGGGGAAAAAAGTGAGAGATGGAGCCAACGAAGAACATGGGTAAACCCCGAGAGTTTGGGGGTTCTCATGAGTGAGCGATCCTCAGCGTAGGCGCGAGCACCTTTGACGCACACACCTGCTTCGCACACGGAGAAGCACCCTCGAATTTTACTCTCGCCCTCTCTCGTACTGCATCTATCTTCACCCCTGATACCCAGCCTGGCGACACATAGCAGAGGCTTTATTTCGTGGTCTCGACACCTATCCTGCCCACGAACACACACACCCTTTCAGCTTCGTTCTTTTTATCTCAAAGCCGTTTCCCTTTACGGCTCTCTCTCTCTTTCTCTCTCTCTCTCTGTTTTCCTTAATTTCCAATGAGTCGGAATACGACACATGAAACGCTAAACTCTGCCACAAAGGGGATTGTCGGGTATGAAAGCACACGGACCTGTCCTCAGCCCTTCCGTTGGGTCTGTGGTGTTGATGACTCTTTCTCTCTTTTGCTCTAGCAGTCTCTCCCGTCGTCTTCATATGTCTTTTCCTCTTGTGTCCTTCTTTCTCGCGACACTTTTTTCCTTGGCAGGTAACGCTCACTTTACGCGCAGTAACATTATTCTATACACAAACATCTCGCTCCTTGGTTGGCATGAAACTTCTGTAGCTACCCATGAACCACTTCAGGGGTTGGGCCTTACGGGTATAAAATCAAGTGCGAATTCAACAATTTTTTTTCGTACGAAAAAGTGATTGATTCTTAAAATTAATTACACATCTATTTAGCATGAATATCAAGCTGTTAGAATTTTTTTTTCAATGTACAAAATGGCCGACTACTCATATTTTCTTTTGTTATCTTTTTTTAGGCGCTCCGCGGCGTGACATTTAGCATCCACAATTTTCGACATCGAACGAAAAACAAAAATTCCCGTCAATCTACATTAGAATACCTAGAGAAGTATGTACGGAATTAAAAAAATATTGTTTTATTCAAAAGTTGAAGATATTTGAATTGAGATGTAGGAATTTTGAATGAGTTTTCAGTGAAAAATGTCGTGTAAAACTGCTCATAAAATGAAAAGTTTTCGATTAGTCATAAATTCCGTACGTACTTCTCTGCGAAATGCAATTAGGAACATAACTTTCAAATTTGAAGTAAATCGAGTGAAACTTGTTGAAGTTATTTGTCACGCCAATTGGAAAAAAACGGTTTCGAGAAAAATGCGTTTAAAGTTTTAGGTACTCTATAGCCGTGCCAAAGGTGGGCTTACGTTACACGCTGAAATTCGGTGAAAAAAAATGTCTTACCATAAATCGAATAGTAACTTATTCTTACGATGATAAAGCACCGTTTTAGCGAGAAAAAATCGATTTTTTGAAAATTCTACTGTGTCCTTGCCCCTTCAGCTGTGTTTGGGCATAGGTTGCCAACGTAAAATCCGCATGCAGATTCTTAGCATTGAGCATATCAAAATCACCAACCCTGCAGCGTTTGGGATTCCCTCCGTTGAGCCACCCAAAAGTCGTCTGTTGACCGCAAAGTCCTAGATGGTAGACTAATGTTTATAAACGTTTGTTCACTGACGTGATTTGGTTCCGACGAGGCGTACAGTCCAGCCCCGCAAAACCGGCTAGTTTCGAAGATTCATCGAATCAGAACATATAGGCGTTGAGCCAAGATGTACCGGAGACATTCCAGGTCTTGTTATTCTGTAGAACCGAAGGGGTTGTTCCTTGGTCGACTTCCAGTCCATAGTTACGTGCAAAGCTCGATCCCTTCTCGTGCCCGAACGTTCTCTTCTGTTCCCGCTCTACTCTTCGTCCCTGGTGGTGTTGTAGCAAGCGTAAATGTACGTCCGTGTACGGATATCAGGCTTGGTAGACTTCAGCAATATAGACGCAGTCGAGTGTCGAAGGGGAGGGTGGTTAGAAAAAGACAGAGCAAGCTGGAAGGAAAAGGGAAAGGCCGGTCGCTCCGACACATTTGCTTCAAAGCGATTCTCTGTCATGGTCCAAGTTTGATGTATATGTGTCTCCGCGCAGTATGAAGGGTCGCTTTCCGTAGCGGTTGCTCTCAACTCTTTTGTCAATTAGCCTTCCACCAGTCGGCAGCACAACAGGGCCGCACACTCAGACATAGCATAGGAAGGCGACAGTGCGAAACTCGCATACCCTTCCGCAAAACTGGATATATGGAGAACTGGCAAAGTGCCTACGTTACGGAAGCACCCGGAGCAATTAGAGACAAAGAAAGTTTAATGAGTCAGACGCGAGAGGGCGTTGTAATTAATTGAAATCAGCCCGGAGATTTTAGCGCAGTGAGTCCAGTGACATTGCTCATCCGATACATACGTGAACAATGGCTGTTCCATTTGCCATTACAAAACGAAGATTAGCGTGTCCTCTATTTCTCGCCAGCTCGCGTGTATTGTCTCATGTGGGGCGTATTAGGTGTAAGGTTCGCGAAGGTCGGTGGTAAGTAGAGTAAGCTCCGGTTATAGGTTCTTCTTCCCTCGGTGGCGGTTCATTGCAGTTGAGAACAGAAGCCGACGGTCAAAATCAATTTGCCACCACGGACTACCAGCGGGGGGGGGGGCGTGAGTAGAGGGGCGGGGGGCGGCGAGGGGTTAAGAGGTAAACCATAGGGAGTGCGCTTTCTCGCCCGGCTGATCGGCTAACCCTAGCGTTGGTGTTCGGTTCTTGCCAGGACAGACCCGGTATTATGTCCCGTTTGCAGGAACTGTCCTCCAGCGTAGCGTATACTATACGTGCTATATGTACCATATGTAACTAGTGTATCCTAGTTGGCGTGTAGTACTGAACCAACGGGTTATACGTAACAGTAGTCCGTTCACTTCGTACCGCTAGGCCAACAGCAACGGCATCAGTAGTAGCGGACCTGTACCGGTAGGTCCAAGAGCTCCAGGGCTATGGGTATATAAACGCGAGCCTGGCAACCGGGGATAGGTGCCGCGGTCACTTTGTGAACTAAGCTGGCTTTGCCCGCTGTTTAATTAAGTCCTGCCTAGACTACTCCGCACTCTCGCTCACTCAGCTACGAGAACTGAACGACTACCATCGTCACCAACACCACCGCCATCACCACCACCAACATAGTCGCCGGCCAAACAACCTGTACTCATTTTTACTCCTCCTCGTCGCTTTCGTTTGGCCCTTGTCCTCTTCCAAAGCTTCCATTCTCTCGCCGACAGGGACGGCAGAACGATCCGTGTAGACCGATCATGGTCGCTTTGTCTCGCAACGAGTTTGCAAGACCTCGAAAATGTCACGCTGTTGCTTATGCGTTGCCGGCGGAAAAAAGAGAGACGACGAGTGGACTTTCAAAGAAATTCTTTACAACGTTGAGAACGATTTGATAATGGACAAGAAATTCAGTCGCGACGCAGTGTCAAGGGTTTTAGCAAAGGTTGATCGCACGTAATGGGACGATAAGGAGGCTTCGAAAACTTGGAAAATAAAGCTACCGTCACTGGTTTAGTGTCTCGCCTGTTGATCATTGAAGTCACCTGCCTCAAGGCGACGGTGTCACTCCACAGTGCAAATCTCGGGGGCACTGTCTACCTCATCAACGTATCGAAATGGATCAAAGGTTTCTATGATTCGATCCAATCAAGTACCACTTGGTTTTACTGCAGCTCGTTTTTGCCAGTTTCTGCTGTGCCATATTTTTCGAACATATACAACCCCTACCGCAAAACAGTAGACAAATCGGAAAAATAAATCTAACCTAGAAGCTCACTCCCAATGAGTTTTTTGGGTAAATATTTATAAGTGGGGCTCCAGCTAGAAAAGAGGTTTAGAAATTTTCTACCGAGTCGATGTATTTCAGGACACTTTGTTTGTAACATTTAAGTCGGGGGAAGACAATCCCAACCCTTATTTCAACCTCCAAATGCTTTTTTTACTTTTTAAAGGTATGGAGGAAACGGGTTTGATGACATCAAGTGGGTCAGATGACATCAAGTGGGTCAGATGACATGAGTTTGGGTGGGTGGGTGTGTAAATTTGTTTGGGTGTATGTATGAGTATGTAGGTTTGGGTATGCATGTCCATGTACTTTTTTGGGTTCGTTTGGGTTTTTATATACTCACAATATAATACCCAAACCCATGTCATATTTTCCGGAAATATTTTGTTTTTCTTAATAAAATACCCCTCCCCCATTATGAAAAACATACATACTGCAGAATAGCCCCGAACACGTGAAAAAATGTTTGTAGCCGATTAGGGCTGGAGCTCCACTTGTAAATATTTACCGTTTCTTGCAATTCATGTGTCGAAAATGACGATTACATACAGAATTTACGATGACCATACCTAAGAATCTTTTTGTGCAACTTCAATTGAATGTAAATAACACCCTAAAGAGAGTGTTTCACCCTCCGTGCAGGGTTTTTCATCGTGTTTTTTAACGATCCGTGTATGCAGGAAGCCTTGCTATAAGGCCAATATCGCCGTACGAGCTGAACGTGGCCGTTCAGCGTAGTGTGCTTTTGCTACAACGCAACGTTGAAAATCCAGCAACCTTCGCACGCGCGTATGAATTCGTTCGCGCATAACATTGAGCTTCCGTAATATAATTGTTAATGCGCTGATGGGCCCTCGGGCACCCGTCAACCGAGACTTGTTTATGCATTGTACACGCCGCGCGGTATAATGTACGGTTGGTAACGCGCGTCCGTGGGTATACACGTCGACCAGTAGCAGCAACGGCAACCCCTTACATAAAAATAGACGCACATCGGCTTCGACTACACACTGGCATATCAGCATCAGCAGCAAATACAGTACGATGAACACGCCTTGCACGTTATGCTGCTCTCTCTCTCTCTCTCTCTCTCTCTCTCTCTCTCTCTCTCTCTCTCTCTCTCTCTCTCTCTCTCTCTCTGTCTTTTTCCTCTCTTATGCCAGCATAAAATATAATAATCACGCATACACGTTTGCTTTGTATGGGAAAAAGGAAAATAACAAACACACACACACATGGACACGTGAGACGAGAAGCTGCGTCTCATCAAGCCGTTCTTATGGATGTCTGTACGTGTATCCATCCTCTATAATACGATTATCGTCATCTTATTCTTATTTTTATATATCAAGCGAGAAGAACAACTCATATGGTACATCGATATTTTCTCTGCCTCTCTTTGTCCGCGTCTTTTTCTCGTCCTGATTCTCCCAAGCCATCCATACGTATGTGCACTTTCCCTTCGGTCGGTTTTTTTTTCTTTCTGTTTCCACTATTATAGCTCGTACTCGACGCTTTTCTCGGAGCTGTGATACCTGCGCGAGGGTAGCGCGTTTTATATCGCACACGTGTTTGTACTTGCCATTTTGTATCGTACGTCGAAGGACGTCTTTGGAAAGAACGGCTTCAGCATGCGTGAAGACACACACCCACGGACACGGTGGCATCATAATAGATTCGCGAGAGCTTCGCAAGATCAGCGGCGAAACAGGGAGTAGATACACGTATCTACCCGTCTGCGGATGCTGGATGCCGCGGGGTCAATTTCCCGGTTAGATGGATAAGATAATTATATATGTACCACTTTTGCATAATGTTGGCTCGAGGGTGCGGATGGAAAAGATTCATTATTGGGGCGTGGGTGGAAGGAAAATAGCGCGAGGGTAAATTATGAAAATTCGGGAGTCAAATTATCGATTCGGTATTGAGACTCGTCCGCGGGCAGGTCCACCGAGCTGCAAACTTTCTACATTGGATTGTCGTGAAGATCATCGCCTGGCACTTTGTGGGAAAGTGGGAAAACAATTGGATGGTAACTGGAAGTCTACTATAGGGTGCGTCAAGGTGATGGGTCATTTTAATTTATTGATTGAACGTATTATTTATTTGAAAAGTAGGAATATTTTTATTTTAATATGCCGTGAAAAAATGGCCGACGCTTACAATAAAATCAACGCTCGGGATGGCAATCGGGGGCCAACCGATGGTACCCAACCATAAGGCCAACGTTCGGCCGGTTTTGTTAACCGATGAGTAACCCATGATTAAATCGAACATTGGCGCATCACCGACAACCAACCTTGGGCCAATATTGGCCTTAAGGAGGTTGGAGCGTTAGCCACAATCCAAGGTTGAATTGAATAAAAGATACATGTTATTGTTTAGACTATACTGCGTCTTTACGAATTTTTTGAACTTTTTCCACCACCAAACACCAGAGATAAAAATAGTTTAGTGTATGTCATTTAACGTGCGGTTAGATGGGCAAAACTTTCACACTGAAGGTTATGTAATTTCTTTTTGTTATTTAGCACCAAGATAAACCATTTCTAACAACGGATTAACGCAAACTGAAACTTTGTAAACATTTAGAAAAAAAAATCCTCATCTTACCCATCGTAAACCATGAACCAATAAGCTCGTGACGTAGATATAAACAGGCATAATTATAAATTACTGAAAATTTCATTGTGAATTGTGTAAAACATTCGTTGTCGTAGTTTTTTTCATAATAATCCTCGATAATGTTATACTTTTTCAAGTTGGTAGTAACACAAAAGTTTCTCTACTTTACGTAATAAAAATATTAAAAGGCATAATTTTGCCCTTTAATGATATATTTGAAAAAAATAGCATATACAGAATGAATCTGTACCTCGAATGCATTTTTTTGAGGTTCATTGAAGAAAAAAGAATTAATAAACCGTCATTTGACTCAACTGAAGCGCTCCAACCTCCTTAAACTGCACCGAACCTTTGGTACGCCAGGTTTGGCACCGACACTGGGCTAATGCTGGTCCAGGTCAGCTCCAACGCTAGGCTGACGCTGTTTGCCAACTGTAGGACCCATGTAGCATTTCGGATTTACTCCAACCGTCGCCCAGTACTGGTAATGATCGTTGGCCAGGTGTCGAGTATAGTTGGCACTGTACTGGCTGAGAGCTGGGCCTTGTGTAATTTGTTTTCATGGGATAAGGTACAAACATGGAGGTTATGTGTGGAACATAATATCCGATAAATGGCCGACTCATCCCTGTTTTGAAACGTTCACTGTTTTGACGAAATTTTCAATAACATTTTGACATAATTGCGGACTAATTTCATTAAGGGGTTAGGCCACTCTGGTGGCCGAAAAAATAGGCTTTTTGGGGATTTTTTTTTAAACTACAAAATAAATCGGCATTACAAAAACGATAATTTGTCACTTTCTCCAAATTTGCCTGAAAAATCGTCAAATAATTGTTAACAAGAAATGAATTATGCAATATAAAAAAAATCCTACGTACTTCCATAGACAATGTATTTTTCAATATATATTCACCATTTCAAGTGAATTGGTTGAAAATTGTCTAAGTGATGTTTCCGACCAACTTAAAAAATGCACTTTTGAGATAAACGCTGCACAGCCGCCATTTTGAAAATTATCGCTTAAAAAAATATTGTATACAGTCACTGATATGTATGATAAACATCCTGTTTTGTAATCTCGATTTATTTGATAGTTTTTCTGAAGAAAAAATCCGCAAAAAGCCTATTTTTCGGCCTCTAGAGTGGCCTAAACCCTTAATGGTGCGTCCAATTGCTTCCTTGAGCTCCGGAATGGTCTGTAGATCATTGGCATACACTTTTTCTTTCGAAAAACTCCAAAGAAAGAAGTCCAATGGCGTCTAATCGCACGATCTTCGTGGCCAATTCACGTCATTCACAACCATGAAACTTCATCTGCAATAATTGCTTTGTTTCGTCCGCGGTGTGGCAGGTTGCGCCATATTGTTGAAAGAATATCTTCTAAGTCCATGCTGTTTATGCCATTTATCGAATATTGTGTTCCACACATAACCTCCATGTTCGTACCTTATATCAATATGAAAATATTCGGACTTTTCAATTAACTAATACGTTTTATTAATAAATAAAAATGCCAGGTCATTTTGAGACACCCTTTATCTAATGCAAAACGCTCATCACGATAATCAATGTCATTTTAAAATAATAGAGAAACGTTGTTTGTGGGAAATCAATGACTCCGTATCTTCTAAGGGTTAATAACCCTACGTTAACACACTCTTTCATTTTGACCGGGACGAATTTGAAATAAAATGCTCACTTTCCCAAAATTGAAATTTTTCGATAATTTTTTACAATTCAATTGTATACTTTACAAATTCCAATTATACAGACATAGTAAGAAATGTTTAAGCTGTATTCCCAGTTTTTGTTCGATAAAAACCAACCGAAGGGTTGTCAATGGCAGGTGGATGAAGTACCATCCAAATCAAACTGACCCAGTGTGTCAAAATCGTGGCCAAATGGTGCGTCAACGAAGGGTTAATTTTGCAAGTTTTGAGCCTCCCGCAGCATTTATTCTAGTGCAAAACACAAGCGGAGTCCACGCCGGTACGATAAATAGCTTCACTTGTGTTCTCTCGATCTTGGCAAATGCGCAGCGTTTACAACTTCCAAAGAATCAAATATTTAGAATGCCTTACGTGGAGTCACGCGAGCTTTTGTATGCCCAGTTACCGAGAGTACGAAGGGGTATCACGCAGGGCGAAAGATACGAGATATAGAATGCAAGATCCCGAGAGAGGGAGAGAAAGCAATTGCGTGTGTACGGGCTCTTCCGTACAAAGTTGATCATGTCCGGAGTTTCGTCTCCAGCAGGCTGTCATCCTGCTTGCGGTCAATCCTTCGATTAAGGGGAGGGGGAGGGGCAAATTTAAACATCAATACAACTTGTATCGATTCGATACAAGGAGGTGGCGAACATAACCGGACTTGTCCATGAATTACCCTTTTACGGGAGAGGTCAAACACCAAAATAACCGAAGTGAGATAAGTTCGAACTTTCAAGCTTTGGTATATGAAGGCTCTATCAAAATGTAAGCCTGGCCTTAGTTTAATAAAAATATTAACTACCATGTGTTTATTTTGATTTTGGACAACTCCGTTTTTTAATGAAATCTCATAGACATGGCCGGTTATGAAATAAAACAGATTTTTTTAATTGGTTATAAATTTGTTTGTCATTATCAATTTAATAATCCTACACAAACTCTTCCATGTCAGACTCACCCCAATCGCGTTAAATGTCATCGTCGTCATCACTGTGGTCGTCTGCTACTTATTTTGTTCATCCATCCAGCCATGGAAAAGTCCGTTTCGGCTTGAAAAGGCAGTTATTAACAAATTTTAAGGTGTTTAGAGCCGAATTTGATGCAAAATATTTTGGGAACTAACGATGGTGTGCTTGAAGAACACAAAAAAATGACGTAATGTGGACAAGTCCGGTTTTGTGCGCCAGCTCCTCATACGATGGACCCATATTAACCCTTTTGGTGGGTGTAGGCATTGGCTTCTCGACCACTCGTACCTTGTTTGACCGAATCAAAATGAAATCAGAAAATCCACCAATTGAAATCATTCATTCTACAGTCCTCGACAAAGTGCATTTGGCAAATGGCAGTGTTGAGCAAATGTGAAGGTGCATCCGTTCATTCGGATTGTGACTTGCTTGAGGCTTTAGGCCACAGTAACGGGAATAAAATCATGTGCGAATTTAACATTTTTTTTCGTCTGAAAAAGTGATTTACTCATAAAATTAATTACACATCTATTTAGTATGAATATCAAGCTGTTAGAAAATATACATCTTTTTTTCGATGTACAAAATGGCTGACTACTAATATTTTCTTTTGTTATCTTTTTTTAGGCGCTCCGCGGCGTGACACTTAGCATCCACAATTTTTTACCTACGACAAAAAACAAAAATTCTCGTCAATCTACATTAGAATACCTAGAGAAGTACGTACGGAATTTAAAAAAATATTGTTTTATTTAAATGTTGTGAGTATTTGAACTTAAGAAATGAATTTTCAGTGAAAAATTTCGTTATAACTGCTCATAAAATGAAAAGTTTTCGATTAATCAGAAATTACGTACGTACTTCTCTGCGAAATGTAATTAGGAACATAATTGCAAAAGGAACATAATTGAAATTAGGAACATAATTGCGAAATGCAAAAGGAACACCCTAACCCCGTGTCGTTGTTTTTAGCACCCGTAAACCTTGAACATGGGTCATTAGCATGCGTCGCTCATTTAACTATGTTATCCTATAAGGAAAAATCTGAAAAAAATCGTAGGTCTGTGGACTCCTAACTATGCGATAGAATTGTTGCTAGCCCCAAAAATCCCTTTTTCAATAAACATTTTCATCAAAATTCAGAAGTCTGCTCAACGTTGAAACATTTGGCATGGGCACAAAGTACCCAAGCTCAAGGGATTAGGGTTAAATTTGAAGTAAATCAAGTGAAAATTATTGAACTTATTTGCCACGCCAATTGGAAAAAAGCTGTTTCGAGAAGTTCCGAGTAATCGACCATTTTGTAAAACAAAAAAAATTCTAACAGCTTGATATTCATACTAAATAGATGTGTAATTAATTTGACAAGTACATCGCTTTTTCATACGAAAAAAAATTGTTGAATTCCCACTTGATTTTATACCCGTAAGTGTCTTCAGCATGGAACGAAGTGCAAAGATCCTAGCGCAAGCTCAAAAGTGGCAAGTATCCCTCTGCCCTAAGGGCTGAAAAAAATGGATATTTGCCACCACCTTTCTTTCTCCTTTCCTGGCTTTCTCCCAGCCAGTAGCAAAGTGGCAATCACTCGCTGCTGTGTTTTTAGCCATCCACGATGTACGGCCAGAACAGCAGGTACAGCATTCCAAAATCAAGCCACTCGTTGTGGAATGCCTCGTGCGCACGTATGAAGAATGTGCGAGAGCTAACTTGTGTATACGCTTGTATACCCGCGCCTAATCGTATTTCACAATAATGCTCCGTGGCACCGCGGGTATAATAAACAAAGAGAGGACGTAAGAAATACCGCGCTCTCGGCTCGTACGCTATACACACTCGTGAAAAACACGGCTACTGTATGTATACCGCTCGTACCGGCAGAAGCAACAACAGCAGCAGCAGCAGCATCGAGAGCCTCCCGCCACCCACGCAAGCACAGTGCTTCATTCCTCCTGGTAGTCTATGCGGCGCAGCCAACGATGAAGGCTTATTTGCACTCGTATGCCTAAGCAAGAGAACGTCGGAAAGAGGGCAAGCAAGGGGGGGGGGGCTCGAAATTTCGTCGGAACACGGAATTTAGATGAAATTGCGGAAATTACTTCGGTGCTGGCAAGTAGAACGTTGGCGAGGAGTGAGAGGGTGCTGGTGGTGGATGTGTTTACGCCAACCTTCCTTTACCCATAGAAGCCATCGCATTTAAAGTGGAAGCAGACTCTGGAAGCGGGCTTATGCTAGTTTCGTTCAGTATCATATACGAGGACCGATGACACTGAACTGGAATTTAGGAGGTGAACTCTCGTGCTTCTCACGTTTGGAAATATTCGAACCGTACAGGCATCTGATATTATAAAACTGCTGGCTACATTGACAGTCGCCGAAACGCTGAGAATCCTAGCGGATGCCCCATGGTACGTCTCCAATGCCACATTGCATAAAGATCGGGGGATTGGCACGGTCAAGAACATAGCTCAAAAGTGATGCGCCAATTACGAGAAGCGACTCGGAAATCACCCAAACGAGCTGGCGTCCAGCCTGCTTGATCAACGACTAATCACAAGGAGATTTAAAAAATTCAAGCCGGTGGATCTGCAAAAGCGATTCCGTACAAATTAACCACCCAGAACTAAAAAATCCTCACGGAGAAAAATAGATGAGCGTGCATCATAGGATGCACCCTCTACTTCCACACTTCCTACCGTTCAGCAAAACTAATAAATGTGCTTATTGCAACAGCTTGTAGTTTTACGATAATGTAGTAAAATAAAAAAATTAAAAAACATTGAGAGTCGAATACTTTCACGTTTCCGGATCACATGAAAATGTACCAGTGCGTGGCTGAGCGATCACCCAACTGGGCATTGGCCCAGGCCAACGCCGCTTACCATGGCTAGAGCCATCGGTCACTGGAGGTAAGCGGATCTAGGAAAAAGCAACCAATCAACCGAATTTACTTCCATCGGAGCTGAGCAGGGCGATTCTATTGGTGGTTTTCCTAACTCCTAGAGTGGCCTAACAAGGAACATCCCTCAGGTGACACCCTTCGATTTAGTTGAAATTTGAATATGTTATAAAGCACCGAAAAGTAAGCGATACGTATTTTTTTATCAGCGGAAAAGCGGTTTTAAGGGGTGAAACCACCCCTCGAAAAAAGGCATCTCAATGTGGTTCACCCCTTAATTTTTTTTGCAATGTCACTATAGTCGATTCTTCATTGCTTCGGATTAGAAGAACTTTCGTTTTTGTTTCATTAAAATCGGTGGGCTCCTTGTGTGTGAAACTGCTATATTACCCCTAGAGATGCCTTTTTGCGAGGGGTGGTTTCACCCCTTAAAAACGTTTATCCGCCGATAAAAAAAATACGCATCGCTTACTTTTCGGTGCTTTATAACATATCCAAATTTCAACAAAATCGAAAGGTCAACAAGGGAAATTTCAACAAATCGAACCTGAGGGATGTTCCCTTGTGAGTCACCTCAACATAGGCAGTAATTTGTGGTAACGAAATTCGCATTTCGTTTCGAACACAAAGCACAACATAATGAATAATGTCGACAGTTGTAAGATTTACAGGGTTTTGAATTAGCAAAGGGATAGACATTCAAGAACTCGCCCTTAATGCTCGAAATTCTCTGAGCAACGTCCCCCTTAAAGCCTCAATGTTGAACTGTCTCGCAGTAAGCTACAATATCCCCACCCACTTTAATCCCCCAACCTCGCGGGCCCCTCCATCTCCGACTTGTTTCCACAGCTTTCTATTATGCATACCCTTCCTTATTGGCAGTAAACGGGCTTACCCTTAAACTCACCATCCCCGTATCTCGAAGTCACTGCTGGTACCGAGCCGCAATGGAAATTACGACCGTAAGCATATTTCTAATTATTAGCGTCATTGCGAGTGTAAAGGGGCTTCGTCTGTATCACTGTATATCGAATACAAGATCAACGATGCCAGTTCAACAGAATCCTTATGGGTCTCGGCAACAACCACCCTGTAACAAAAAAATATTAAAATGAGGCTTTGATGGAGACTGCGGTATATCAATGTCTTCATGGATTTCTGCATATTCGATACAACATTTGTCAGAATTTTTCCATATCTGCATATCTGGTTGTAGAAATTCGTCAATGAACAGCCTGGAAGACATCAAAACATCAAATTAAAAAAAAATAGCCAGTTTCACGATAAATCTGTCAACCAAACTCCAAATGCAGGGTGACAGTGATAGGCGTTGAAAAAAAAAGCAACGTCAGTGATCGCATCAGTGTACGGAGTAGCGGTGTCCACGCAAACGATGAAGTTACGTTTTAGGTACGTGTTCACGTCGCCACGAATGATCTCGTTCGCCACAACCAATTTGGCGTGGGCGAATGGTTCATAGTCATTGATGGGTCGTATGCGTTAACGATTATGTTTCGGTTGTAATCATCGGAATGATTGTCTCGATCGTCGCTCTAATAAAGCCCGATGGTTGCGAGAGGAGTACGCGCAAAGCTTTAACTCGAACCCTGCCCCTTGCACCCCCCCCTCCCTGCATTTCCATTCCCATCCACGTTCGTGCAGTCTTTCGCGTGTATGTGGAGTACACACGTGTGGAAAATGTTCGTGCACACGTTCGTCGTACTCGGCTGACCGCGGATACACCATCCAGCTGGATGACGATGATGGCGCGCGCGCGTAATTGCGCTTGATCCCTATTTCAGGATGCGTCGTCGCGACGCCGTTCGACCTAAACCAACGAGCGAAATCATTGCGATATATGTGTGCTTGTTCCGACGTTATTGAGAACCCTCCTTTTGCGCCGATAAATCAATTACCACATTCGCAAAAAAACGATGGCTTACGGGGGTTTTTCGTATCGATTGGCATTGCGTGGGCGTCGAAAATTTCCAGTCAGCACTGGAGGATGCTGCTCTTATGATCTGGGATAGACAAGCAATAGGGGTGATGTATGATTGGCGCCGGTAAGTTAGTGTATCGAAAATTTGTGATGTGTGAATATGAACATTGAGATTATATGAAGGATATTGATTGAAACTGGCGGATCGCTACTTCGAGTTGAGGAGCGTTTTGCATGGCCGATACTCGGCGCGGGGACCTCTTAAGGGGTTATGTACAGTCAGGAGGCCCAACAACATCGATTTTTCAAGAATTTTTCGTGAGAAGACCTTTAAATCTAGTAACGTAAAAATTTGTACACATATTATGGTAACTTTTAACTGTATTTTAAGTTATTATTTGTAAAAATAATTATTTTTACAGCTGCTGTAGCTGATCTCCCTTCAAAAAAGGGCGTCTTGCAGTGAGCACGATATTTCTGGACTGGATCATCTAAAATGAAAAAACGGAAAATATTTCGTTAATATAATGGATTATCTTGTAATTGATCGAAGGAATAAGCAAAATAATATTTTTTTTACAAAATTGCGGCTTCTAAAAAAAATCGACTTTTGACAAAAATGTAGGCCTTAAATTGTTTTTAAAATGGAAAATATTTATCGGTGAGAAAAAACCTTTGATTAATTATTTAAAAATATATTTAAAAAAAATGTGTTAAAATTTGAGACTGATCGGTTCAGCCGTTTCCGAGAAATCTTCCCCACCGTCTTTAAAATACACAGTTTTGAGAAAAACGCGTTTGAAGTTTGAAAAGCACTTTCGAACGCTCTGACACGTCATTACAAATGGGCGTGTAACTTCGAGAATATTCGCCGGATCGACAAGACATTTTCTGTGTGTGTACTTAAATATATGTACATTACGAATTTTTTTTTTCAATCGATTTTTCGAAAGTTAAAACTGTATATAACCCCTTAACTGTGCTGGTGCATCACTCAGCGGGACACCAATACTTCTGAGACTATAATGCAGATGGGTAAAACGTTTGTCCACCGGAGAATCAGCAGAACGTCAGGCCGTCTAGACCGATAGAGATTTTCCACAATATCGATGAATATCGAAACATCACTTTTTTTCGAAACCAATCAGAGTTTTCAAAGTCGGTGAGCAAAATATCTCAAAAACTACTCGATCTTTGCGAAATCTTTAGGGCTTTTTCTAATGTGAAAATATAGTATTTGAAAAAAACCAATTTTTTTGCAAAAATCAAGACTCTCACTTTTAAGACGCGCCTTTTTATTTTAATGTTATATTTCTGTAATTTCTTCAATTAATCATAGAATAAACTAATATACTAACGAAATCTGTTTGCTTTTTTTAGTTTGAGTATCCTGTTTCAGAAGGGCATTGCTCACCGCAAAAGACGCATTCGAGAGGTGTTTCCCAGACATCGGCTATAAATCGATTATAATTAAATACTTTTACACGAAAAAAATACAGAGTGTTCTTCAGATTATACCTTTTCAAATACCTAATTTATGTATAAATTTATCATCACAATTTTCTTTCAAAAAATTCCAAAAATGAGTTGTTTTCGACTGTTACAACTCGGCGTACCCGTTAAGACGGCTGTGGGCGCAGCGGAAGTTTGGTTGGATTAGCAAAATGCAGGTAAGAAGGAATGGGAAAGGGTTCAATCGGGAAGGGCATTACGTAAAAACTCGCAAGGGTTGAAACTCAGTAAAATACTGCTTACTTATATGTTATATATATAAAATGTCAGCATGTGGGTATATATATATATAGCCACATGCTGACTTATATTATATATATATATATATATATATATATATATATATATATATATATATATATATATATATTAGGGTGGCCCTTGATATGGGTAAAAAAAATTGATCGCGCCGCCCTCTAAAACAGTTCGAAATAATTTTTAAAAAATCTACGCGAAGCTCCAGTTATGTCCGTTAAGAGGAAGATGTGCCTGTAAGCATGAGCTTAAATTTGAATATCAATTTTTCTTCATTATTGGAGAAATTTCGATTTTTTAAATCTACCTTATTTGTCAATTTTTCAACACGATATTTCTGTGGTTTAAATAAATAAATTCGTACTGAACGAACTAGTATCCATATCTTATGTGTACATTTTTTAAATATTATATTTTTTCCGACCAATTGGATGACTTGTGCGAATAAATAATTTCTTTGTTTTGACAATAAAACGAACAAGCTCGCCAAGTTTAAAATGTCCCTATGCATGTTTGCGTAAGTAATTTTCAAATACATTTTTTACCCACAGCACTGGAAGTCTGATCTGAGTGAAATATTAATGTGTTTGTATCTCAGCACGCAAGGAATATTTCTAACAAAAAAAAAACAACTCTGGCCAATCCGGAAGTTCGATGTGAATGGTTTATCGTGAATTTATATCCTTCGTACTTAATAGATTTTTCTGACAAGATGCAAATTTAAAGTTTGATTTTGATGTGATTAAAAGCGTTCGACAGCAGCTGAATCGAACTATTGTTCCAAAATAATATGATGGTAAAACTGAACGCTCATCAAATCTCGTATGTAGGACCTTATTGTTTCATCTGTATATTGAATACCAATATACAATAGCTTCGGAAAGTAAAAAAAATTGACAAATAAACTAGATTTAAAAAATCGAAATTTCTCCAATCATGAAGAAAAATTGATATTTAAATTTAAGTTCATGCTTACAGGCACGCCTTCCTTTTAACGGACATAGCTGGGGCTTTGCATAGATTTTTTTTTATTATTTGCAACCGTCTTGGAGGGCGGCGCGATCAATTTTTTTTTACCCATATCAAGGGCCACCCTAATATATACAGGGTGTCCCAGAACTCAACGTTAAGCCGAAACGGGGTGACAGGATTGATTGTAACCATCATGAGAAAAATCAGAAAAAAAATAAAGGAGACAAAAATAAAGCAGAAGAAAAATAAAGCAGGGCCTTTCAAAGTAGACAAATTTTGAAAATTTTAAATTCATAGTTTAACAAATAGCCTTAATTCTAGGAAACTTGGGTTTATTTGGGTTTGTTTCACAATAACCGAAAAATGGTTACAGTTTGACCAAATTTCTAGGTTTTTCTTAAATGCCCATAATTTTCAAACTGCATGGGATAGATTTTTTCGGATTTTTCTCATGATGGTTACAATCAATCCTGTCACCCCGTTTCGGCTTAACGTTGAGTTCTGGGACACCCTGTATATATATATACGTGGAAATCATTTCCGTGATGAACATTTGTCCAGCAATCAAAAGGCTACCGCGATCGCGTTCTACCGATGTTTACCATCTAATTGTCCCTACACTTATACTTTTGCAACAATCAGGTCATTTTGTCGACACGCCAACGTCTTTAGTATCACAAAACCGGGACCCTCAAATATATTTACTAACCAGGAGAAAAAGAGTAAAGTAGCGATGTTCCAGCGAGAAAATGAAATCCTCATTTGCGGATGGTCCCAAAGTCTTCTTGATCGAGCAGTTACCGGTATTCGGACGATTTCTATGGCTTTGGGGGATCGTGAAAGCAGCCGAATGAAATTCGCAGGTTACAAAGGGTGAGAGGAGAGTGCCAGAGGGAGAAAGGTATTGAACAATCTTAAGACAGCGAGCGAGCTAAGACGTTCGCGGTTTCGCGCGGGAGACGATCTCGCGAGTGGAGACGAAGGGTCCTTCCGTAATTACGTCAACCGCAACCACCGAACTACCGTTACAGCGAAGGGCTAGGGAGAAAGTGCCTTCGAAGCACCCTTTCTATCCCCTCCATCCCTCTCTCTCTCTCTATCACTCTCACTGCACATTCCAAATTCGCATCCCAATTTCTGCTCTTCCTGCTACTGCGCGTTAGCTTCTCTCACTCGCGACCTCTTTGACCCTGTGAATAACGTCAAGACTTTGGTATTGCAAAGTCTACCGTTGTCTACTTCACTCAAGTCTCACCGAAAGGATTACGATCTGCCACGAACTCGAGGCCATATATACGCGATTTCGCCAATTTTCGAAGGTACTTTTCTAAACGCGGTTAAAAAAATGACGCATATATTGAGAACATTTTGTTTACGGGTCATTTATGCACATGGTTAAGTATATGTAAAAAAAATCAGAAATATTAACAAAATGAAAATGCTCGGCATCGATGTGGGTGTCTGAAAAAAATTAACATATTTATAATTGCATAATGAATGTATCTTCAGTGTGAACCAATAATATTATTTTAAGAAATATTATAATGAAATTCGAAAATTAACATTTTTTTACTCAATTTTGTGTCGGTATTTTATTTTTTTATATTTTATTGTGCCATTGAAATTGTTGTTTCTTTGCTTCACACGATAGGTGATGATACTAAGATAATGTTGTACAAATTTCAAAGCGATCTGAACCTTCGTTCAAAAGTTAGAACTTTCACAAGGTTCAAAAAAGTGAATCGTGGAAAAACGGCTTTGAAGTTAGCGGTCGGGCGCGCCACGCGGTATCTATTATAAATGCAATCTTACCTTATTTAAGTTTCCTTAACTTATTTTTCAATTCTGTAAAGCTTAAAATATTCCTAACTGTTCACGCTAATTGAATCGAAATAAAAAATAAATTAAAAAATTTCAATTTTTTCGCGTATATAAGGCCTCGACGTTGCTATCAGAAATTATAAAAAATCAAATGCCAAATATAACAATCCTCGATTCCAAGAAAATTCACCAAAAAACTGACTGTTCTTGAGCCAATTTCGTACATCAATGAGTTTCGTATCAACATCATACAACAACAAAAAATGAGTTTCAAGTAGTCGGCTCCCAAATAGCCTGGGAATCCTTGATTTATCGATGATTTCACTCAATCTCACATTTGATGTTCTAGTTTTTTTTTTGTTCATTTCTCTCATAAAGCCGAAAAAACGGAGTGCCACGTTGACAGTGTAATATTTGAGCCAATATTCGCTGAGTGATAATTATTTATTGCATTATTATTTATAACTTCATTAAACTAAAATACTTTTTATCCGCTCAATTATGATCATTGTTTGCCAATAAGGGCTGGATTTTTCAAGCATATATATATATATATATGAACGAGGGAGTACAAGAGAGAGAGAGAGAGAGAGAGAGAAAGGGACAGAGAGAAAGAAAGCGATGTATCGACGCCGGTGGCTATCGAACGTGGTTGTGTTTGCTGAATTAGTAACGGCAAAAGCCTCGAGCGTAGCCGCGGATGTTTGGGTGGGAGGAACTTGTAAACTGTAATTGCATTAATTGCGGTGATATTTTGGACCCAGGTGCCTCGGCACCCGCCGTGGCTCGTTAATAGCGGCCATTATCGTTCATATATATATACACACACTCATACATACATACATACATACATACATACATACATACTTATATATATATATATATATATATATATATATATATATATATATATATATATATATATATATACTTATGTCTGTGCGTCGATAGTACTACGACAGCGCTCTCAAAATCGAGAGTTTGATTAACGAAAAGCTTGACAACGCAATCACCAATCCAATGTTGAGTTTGCGAGAAAATCACAAAAACCAACTGCAACAAAGGTGAAAATCTGAGAAAACAATAGCAAAAAATGGCACAAATATTTACAAAAATAATTGCAAAAAATTACAAAAAAAAATACAATAAATTGTAAAACCTGTTATTTAAAGAAATCAGCATCGTCAAATGAATCACGAAAAAAAAACGCATCGAATTTGCACCAAATCGCAAATTTCTTCGAAGCTGATAAAAATTCGCAACAGAATGATTACGAAAAATGTTAGGGGAAAAGTGTACAAGACAGTCCCCCTAAAGGAGAATGCTCGTAATTTCAAAGATATTCAACATAATTGTATACCTATACCTTAAATGACCTTTATATCATAAGTTTTATCTCACCCAACTGGAATTAAAGTAAATCAGTATTCTACAGCCAGCCTTAAATCACTTAGGTATATCAATTATTATTTGTGAGGTCAATTATACATTAGGAGTGTAGTTCGAACATAAAAAGACAATTTATTTAACATAAATAAAGTCGGTACGTTATTTGTGTACAATATGATCTCTGGGGATCATCTTGTACACCTAGAAGGGAATCATCTTGCCTCACACTACACTTTTTCATTCATTGCTCGGTAACATAACGTAAAAGTACTTCACTGTTACCACGCCAACCAAAACCCAAATTGAGCATATTATAAAGCCACAAACCCAACAACCATTGCAACTGAGAGTATACAATAAAAGTTATCTAAGCTTAAGGTAAAACGAGCGCGCACTCTTGATTTCTATAGATTTAGTTCAAATTTTAACCATTGATCGTTATCATCGATTATGCATGTTTAAATGAAATTTCAGAACAGTCGACTATTTAGATTGGGAGATAATGGCTTTTAAAATTGCAACTTGTAACACTGCAGGGTCTGCATTGAAATTTAGACAGAATAGATTTCTGAATAGAAGTTATCTTTAATCGAACAAAGTTGTTTATTAGTTATGAATTAACCAACACTTTTATTTGTTAATGAAGATAACATAAACAATATAAAATATTAATATTTATAAGGCAAGTATTTTTTATGACAAAAGATTTTAACGTTAGGAACACGATAATAATTATTTTTTTCTCGAAATATTCAACAATACTGTTCTGCGGTGTTGCCATATGTCTTCTTATTATAGAGGACAAATCTTTTTTACGGAGAATTATTCTGTCTTTACTGAACGTTTTTAGGAAAACTGGATAGTAAAGGCGATCCAGACTTTTTTACTCTTTCTCTAACTAGTTTGCTAGCTAAACATAATTTGTTTTCAAAATTTATAAACACAATAGAATGGTACGACGAATTATGTGACCTGACTTTCGGTCAATGCAGACCCTGCAGTGTTAAAAGTTGCAATTTCAAAACCCATTATCTTCCAATCTAAATAGTCGACTATTCTGAAATTTCACTCAAACATGCATAATGATGTGTACAATGTCTGGTTCAAATTTGAACGTTAAAGTCAACCTTGCCTTAGATCAACAGCTCACCATTTCTTTTTCCCCGTCAAAACAAGTGCGTCGCCCACACCGTCTGCATGAATTGACTAACGCGGGGGAGGTGGAGGGGGTGCTGGGCGCTATCTTTTACCAAGGAATACCACTAATAGTTAATAGTTTCGTCTTCATGAAAATCATAATCTTGCCTCATGGGATCACCTCGTACACCTTTCCCCTCATGCTCCCAAAAAGCCTCACAGATAAATCCTTATACACGAGGTGAAGTTCGACACATCGTAAGCCTCAAGAAAAAAAATGTCTGCAGGAGAGCGAGATGCATAGTCGTTCGTGAACAAAGATGAGAAATTTCCCTCTTCGTCGTGGTCGTTCCATCTCGAGGAATGAGGGAATCGATTATCACGCTACCGGCATATCGATATGTCGGGGCTGCGATAGCGTATATTGGCTTGTTGTGTCGGCACTCGTACGTGCGTTATACGATGTGTCGGTACACGCCTTTAACCGGGTGCACACGCATTCGCCCGTGTCCGAGCGCAATTCTCTCTTCTCTCGCTTGTGTTCACTCTCTCGTGCACCAACGCCTCCCAAGCTCTCACCCCGTACGCATTACGTGTACGGAATTATTACTATATCGGATAGCGTGGAGAATACATAAGACACATCGCACACGTGTGTAGGTTCCTGGCTTGCTCAGTCTATGGAAAGTGTTGGCAACCAAAGGGACGTACACCGTACAAGTTTTTTGTATGAAAATTTTGCCGGTGGAGTCGTTTCGCTTGTCAGGCCCAATCGACGTGCCGATAGAGTGGACGAGGTTGTTCCTATGCACGATCATACGCGATTTCGCATCACGCACACGAAGAGGCCTCTCTC